>OX411307.1:144501672-144618383 GCA_948150685.1 Rhaphigaster nebulosa
AAAATATATAAAAACCTGGAGACCACCTATAGGGCGTTTTCACACGGCATTTTAAATATCGGAGTCGAATCCGAATCCGAAATTTATTGGACCGTGTGAAACACCTCTTAGGGCTAGAGAAAATTATATTTGTTTCCTTAAAGTTTAATATATTTATTTTTTCCATCTCTTAGCTACGTTTGAATATGTACAGATGGAGTTTTTGTGGGCATAAATTGTATAAAATAAACATATATAATATACTTTCAATTTTGTCTATAAACTATATTAAAGTAAATTCGTTAAATGAATGGAATGAGTGATGAAAGTAATTCGTATCGCATAATACTGTATGTTTCTGTTTCCGATTTTGTAGCCTTTAAGTCCTGATCGATCTAAAAAACAGTCTTGAAGACTTTCATCTTGTTCAAGATAACAATTTAAATTTTCATTCATTTTTTCGAATGTCTGCATTTGAAACAGTCTCGTTAAAATAGAGTGATGTGAGCGTTGGGTATTGTAATATGAAACTCATTTACAATGAGGAAAATGAAGTATCCTTCCTTTCTTTCAAAGATTGTGAAAATATGGTAAAATTTAGCTTTTATTTATTGTTTTATATCTCAATAAATGTTACCATTCAACTAATCATAAAAAAATGTTTACCCAATTTGTTAGCCACTCTTTCTCCCAATATTTCTTAATCAAACCTTAGGGCTATGTGGTAATTCACATTTTTAAAGAAATGTTGTTTTGTTAAAACTTTAAAAAAAATTTTTTTGGAATCAACATACTAGCAATACAATACTACGATACAAGCAATACAAATATCTGATGACTAACTATTACTCGAGTAAATAAAAACGATCTTCAATAACTTTTGTTCGAATGTTAGAATTAACTGTATAAGTGAATTTAAATTCACCCTCCCCTCTTCCGCAAAGTGGGGCGAACATATAGGTTCCTTGGACATCGGCTCTAAAATACAGGGAAAAAGGCTCAAAGTTTGTCAGTTTAGTTGTTTGAGGATGTAGAATTTTAATTCTAGCCATTTGTTTGACAACAAGAATACGACGAAAGATATTAATAATATATAAATTATTTCTAATGATAAATTCAATTAATTCTACGCGTTTGTTAAAAAAATCAAGTTAATACAGATAAAATAATACATTTAACATGCTGTAAACTTTTGCAGCATATTCTACTTGTCATTTTCTGCGACATTTAAAGCGGAATATCTCAAAAGGGATAGAGTGAAAAATTATGAAACTATAACAGTACTTTATGATAGAAACATATGGACACAAATTTGATGACTGAGGCTCAACTGGTTTCCGAGTTATAAATTTACCTCGCATTCAAGGGGAAGGATATGCTGAAGTCGAAGTTCGCGAAGTATTTGATGCATTATAATTCAGAAACCAGTTGAATCTCAGTCACCAAATTTGTGTCATATGTTTCTATTATTAAGTAACATAAACTGTTTTAGTTTCACAATTTTTCACTCTGTCCCTTTAGAGATATTCCGCTTTAAATGTCGCAGAAAATGACTTTTGGCCATATTTGAAAATTCATACAAAAAAAAGGATAATATGTTCAAGATTGAAATTTTTACAGCAAGCAGTACAATGAAAAAACAAAACATGAAAAAAATCAGTGAAAAGTCTATTTTCATTAATACACTATCAAAGCAGTAAAAGTCTCGATTAATGTCAATTTTGGTGAATTTTTAACCACTTTCCCCAAAAATTAGGTGATATGTTGTGACGACAACAAATGTAGAGGAACTCATTATCATAATTTTAGTTTTTGTTTTGTTTTGATATCTGCAAAATTATCAGAGTTAGTGACATTTTCTCATAACTTCAATTTTAAACTGGCCGCAAAGAAAAAATATGAGCTTCAAAAATGTATTAACCATAGTTTTGAACTCACCAAATGATAGAGAATAACTGGTAAAAAAAGATGGAAAAAAAAAAACGAGCAACAAAATGTATTCAAACTGGGTGATTTCAAATGGATTGACCCTTCCGCTTGTTGCCAACCTGCGACCTTCAACTTGCAGCCTTCGTCTCATTACAGTTGATCCCTGTGTGCTAGGCCTCACAGTTGATCAGCCCCTTCATTAGCTGCAGCTGCAATTACAGCATTACTGAACAAAAATGCGGGCCTACTAGCCTTACAAATGAAGGGGCAAAACTTGTAAAAACCACGACTACCCCGAATTTATAAGAATAATCATGAAGTAATTTTTTCAGAAGTTACAAGTATATATCAATTCAGAATAAAATTTACCCAGTCATAAATGTAGCATTTTACTGTCCGTAGCATCTAAAATTTACAGTAGGAAACCATATAAAAATCCATTTCGATTCCAGTTTATAAAATAAGGGTGTTAACAGAAATGATAAAAATGAATATTAAATATCGCCTTGAACACATTGAGGATTTCGAAAAGGGCTGATATTATAACAATTTTTACCCACTAATTTCACTTTAAAGTGATATTTTGTGCTAAATAATTTTTACTATTATATTTATGGATTTGACAACAAAAAGGAATTACATTAAGGTGATAGTGAGTAAAATCATTGCTATATATATATATATATATTTTTTTTTTCTGTTGGCACTGTAGACCGTGGAGATCCTTGGCCGCGCGATGTGGTATTCATACATAGGATCGATACATAGGCGATTCTCAATTTTAGGTACACGGGGTAGGGTCATCACTCCTACGCCCGGCCTTTTTTGCGAGTTGCCTCCAAGTAGGCTGACGGGCCTCACATACCCGGGGGGAGGCGGTATAAATTGCTTGAATTATTTAATTTGATTAAATAAAATTCATGCCGGTGCCTGGATTCGAACTCACAACCTTTGGGTTTGTGAGTAAGTGCGTTATTCCGCTCGGCCACCCCGCTCCCATATATATATATACATATATGGGTGCGTGCGTGCGCATGTATGTGTGAGCTTCTATGTGTCAATCATACATTAACACGAACTTATAGAAATGCTAAAATTTTGGCCAGAAGTATGAAGTAGGTCTAAATTTAATTAGGTAATACCCATTCACAGGGTCAATCGTTGACGCTATTCAAATACTTCAGTACAACCATACAGTTTGTGAATCTAATTTGTGTGCATATAACAGCTGCCATCTTAAAATTCATGAGAGGGTGTATGCAATGGCATTAATGCTTGTTATTTGGAATGAGAGAATTAAATAAATTCCATAATATAGCTTGGATTGTTTTCTTTTATATACATTTAAAGCAACGTATCTCTCCAACCTTTGGTGGTGTAAAAGCAAAACAACGGATTTCCTCTTTTCTGAGAAAGAAAATGTATATCTCCATTAGGACGATGCACAATGGGTCAAACAACGACTTTAGCATGAAAAAATTCAAACTTTGAATATTTAATATTTAAATGAAAATTGTTTTTATTAAAACTTGACTAGTTAGTGATATTTGACCCGAGAGATTAACCTCGATTGATTAATGATTAAATAAGACAAGTCAAAACAAAAACAATAAATCCTCGTATTTTCTCTTATTATGTGTTTATTCATCAGTGATTACAAATTCTCTTCTTAAATGGAAGCTGCTGAAGTTATGTTTTATAATTACAAAAAAACAAATGTTGATTGATTGTATATTAAAGTAAATTATAGCGCAAAATCGATTTTAAAAAAGGTACACAAATTGTTGGACCCGATTGGATGTCTTGTGGCGGTTATGTTTATGTTCTAAATGTATTGCCTAGTTTTTAATTCAAAAGTCATCTGCGAAAACAAACACGGTGTTATTTTTTGTACAGGAAGTTCCGGTCAACTGAAATACTCGGTCCTGTTTGTGAAATGATTTTACTTAAAAGCATTAGAATAATGGAGGATATTGCTGACTAAATACAAAATGCGTTATCAGTGCTAACTTCGTCTCGGGTTGATGAACAAAAAAATGTAAGAAAAAGTTAGATTTTTATTGTAATTATTATATCACTATGAAAATTTTTCGTTTATTAACCCTAGACGAAGTTACTACACATCATAAATGAAAAATGCGTTAAGTGCGCTAACTTCGTCTCGGGTTGATAAACTAAAAATTTGCATAGTGATGTGAAAATTATAGTAAAAATCAACTTTTTCTTAAATTTTTTCTTTCATCAACCCGAGATGAAGTTTACACTAATAACACATTTTGTATTTATTCTGCAATATCTTCTGTTATTCAATTGTTTTCAAGTCAAATCGTTTCACAAACAGGCCCGAGTGTTTCAGTTGATCGGTACTTCCTGTACAAAAAATAACACTGTGATTGTTTTTGCTAATGTCTTTTTAATTAAACATTAGATAATTCATTTAGAATATAAATATAACAGTCACAAGACATCCAATATTTTCTGTACCTTATTTTAAATCGATTTTGCGCTATAATTTACTTTGATAAACAATCAATAAAATTTTTTTTTTTTTTATAGTTACATAACTTCAGCAGCTTCCATTTTAGCAGAACATTTGTACTCACTGACGAATAAATAAATAACGAGAGAAAATACGAGGATTTATTGTTTTTGTTTTGACTTGTCTTATTTAATCATTAGTGTAAAGAATCGAAGTCAATCTCTCGGGTCCAATATCACTAACTAGTCTAGTTTGGATACGAACAATTTCCATTTCAATATTATATATTCAAAATTTGAATCTGTTTGTGCTAAATTCGATGTTTGACACACTGCGCGACGGTTTGAATTTTTGCACCGCCATTTATAATCGGTTTTGAAGATTAAGTTTCTTCCAATGAAGACACAAACTTTGCTCAATTATCCGATATTCAGGAGGTTCCGCTTCAAATGAATAAAGCGTTACTCAGCAATGACTTACGAATATTAAAACACTTTGGGTAAGTTCAATAGCGTTAAATTATCACAATCGATTTGTTGAGAAATTTCAATATATATAAAAAATGTTCATAATATGGTATTCTCCTAAAAAAAAATAAAAAATTAATAGTAAATATTCTGAGCTTTGTGAAGCATTTATGAGAAATAGATTTTTGAAAATTACCAATTTTTTATTTTTGCCGAAATCAATTTTAAGATATACTTTGTCTACGAAATTAATATTTTATGTGACTAGATATTTCCGTCTTACATCCGTTCTCTGGAATTCGTCTCTTGAACAGTTATGTGTGTGTGTATATATATATATATATATATATATATATATATATATATATATATATATATATATATATATATATTGAAAAACTGTTCAAGAGACGAATTCCAGAGAACGGATGTAAGTCGGAAATATCAAGTCACATAAAATAAGAACATACAACTGATTACCAGGCCTGTTAAAAACAATTGAATAAATTCACTCATGAAAAATCTGTTAAATTTTCTAAAACTTTTTTAAGCAAATAGAAAAGGTATGTTCGTGAAACTGTATTCGAAGTATGCTGGTACAGTAATGCCTCGTTATCACCGACAGTTAACACGAATCTCGAACAGTTTTAGGTAACGGTAAAGTGAAATTTTCGGCTAACAACTTATTCTAGGTACGAATATTTAGTAAACAATTCTTGTTGGCCCCTCGCCTGTGATGTACTTAGCAATGGCCCCTTCTTCCTTCCTTTTTATTCCATTTCAAATGCACTTTACATATTGAATCATTCATTACATATTAAAGCATCCGTTTTCGTATAAAAAAAAATTAAATTTTATTCAAAAAACTGTAATAAGTGGAGCATAAAAGTGATATTATCTGGAAATTCGCGCTCAAGTAACTATGGCTTAAAACAAATAATAATCTATTGATCAAAAAACCAAATTAGTAATTTTAAAAGAATTGGATAATGGCGTGATATCGAAAATAAAAATAGCTGAAAAATTTAACATTCTGAAATCAACCTTATCCACCATGATTAAAAACAATGTATTACAAATTCAAGGCTAAATATATGTATTAATTATGATATCAATTGTTTAAAAAAATTAGTGCGTGAGAACAAATATGTATGTATTGAGAAACATTTAGTCAGTCGGATAAGACGAAAGTACATTTTAAACGAAATTTCGTTTAACACGAAGTGGTAAATTCGACTCCCCACTGAGTTCGTGTTAACGAGGGACTACTATACGTGGATACTTCATGCGGGAATGATAGCAGTTTATAAACAATGAAAATCACACTTTCTTCTTGTTTACTTATAGAAATTACGAACCATGTTTAAAAACAATTATTTTGATTTTTTGAAAGATTACTTAATGTGGCTTTATTCTAATTTAATTAACATTTAATGTTGTTTTGTAAGGTCATTTCTTTTTTAGTTGTTCCCTGGCTTATTTTTATCTGAGTTATTTTTGAGCAATTCTCTTAAAATTAAGTTTACAAAACACATTTTAAATATATTACATCTCAATATATTTAAATAGACCATAATAATAAATATGATTTAGCAATTTGACTTTTTGAAATTTATTTTAGTATTGCCTAACAATTTTTTTTTTATGAATTAAAAAAAAGTATTAGTTAGTAGATTTAATTAAATTATTGTTTCCTCTAAAGAAATTTCAAATTCAATAGCCTACTAGGTTCTATAAAATAAATATAGTGTTTGTGATGAAACGTCTTTTTCTTAATTAACAGAAAATGCATAACTCGATAGTTACTTCTCACAATCTCATTAAAATACCATTAGCATTAAGAATAAAAAAAATCTAGGATGTTTTATCTGCCACTTCTCCAAATGTTATCAGCATAAATAAAGAGGCTTTCATATCTCGTAAAAGGGACGAATGATATTAACATACAACATTTTTCGTTTCTGAATTGCAAATCTGTTATCTGCATTAATTTTTATGAATCGTAGAATTTCTTTACCAATCAAATTTTAGAATCTAGAATGAATTTATTTTTTTTAACTTCCTCAATTTCCAGCGCCGAATGATTTTCTCATCTCTTTTTTTATAACTCTCAAATATTTGTTCATGAAATATAGTTTTTTTTTTCCTCGGCTAATCAAAATAATTATTACAGATCTGATTTCAGTAGGTAAGAGAATGATAATGAATATATATTAAGGATGTGTAACACAGTACATTTTAATAATACTTAAATTACAAAAATAAATAAAGATGGTAAACATGTGTATGTCCAATATTGCTTTAAATTATTAAAAGTCATATATTCTTTTTTCAGTACATTGAAATATTTTTTTTTTAGCCATGTACCATTTTGTAATATCAATTAATGACAAACTTTTTGTTTCATTAAAAAAAATTAATTCTGGAAAATTATTTTCTAAATTTTGCAACTCAATATTTAGCGCTAAATATCTATAAATGGAGCTTCTGAAAATCTCGAAAATGCATATGGGATGAGATTTTTGGTCACCTAAAAGAGAAAAAAAAGTAAAATAAAATATATAACAGGTTCTAACCATTCGAATTTATATTTTCTTTAATAATAACGTGTATTTAACCTCAGTTCTCATAATAACCGCTTTATTATTAAAAGAAATTTCAGGAGAGTATTAATTGCAATAAGTAGTGATAACAAATTTAATAAATATAACAACTACAGTTTCACACATTTTTATAACTTCCCGTATTTTTTCTTAATAAGGCTCCCTGATTTATTATCCTCATGCTTTGTTTATTTATTTTTCTTAATAAGGCTTGAGCAGAAGATAACTATTTCTTCAAAATGTGTTAGTATTCATTTTTTATTTTACTGAATTTAAAAAAAATTAAATTTTGAAAAATATATGTCTTATGAACCAAATTACTAAATTGTGTTTAATTCGCCAAATTGTGTAGACAGTTTTGAAATAAAATGTACAACAAAAACTAAGTTTCGATACGTTTTTTGTTAACAATTTTTTTTTTAATCCAAACAAGAATCTCTGTAATTTAAGAATAAAACCACAAGTTTGAATGTTAGCCTGCTTATTTTGTAATGATTTAACAGTTTTTTCACGCTGAATCGGACCCTGATAAATGAATTGCACACTGGCAAGGAGATGGCACAGTCAATGGGTCACCGATTTCAACCAAATTTTTTGTGGTGAATCTACATCCAAAAATATTGTACATGTGTATCGGTGTTCATTCCAATGGGCCCTAGGAGTCGAGAAAAAAAAAATAAAACACGCTGAACCTGCTTTATTTTTTATCTCAAGTTTGAAAAATTACATCGACATGGTTTTTCCACCAAAACATTTTTTTTTTCTGTGAACACTTAAGGAAAAATACAAACTTAAAAAAATTATTGCTTTTCGGTCAAATAAATTTCAAAAAGTGTTTAAATTATTAAGTAAACTAGCCTTATATAATTTTTCACACCGAAAATGATGGCATATTTGGATATAGTACATAAAAAAACCTTAATTTTGAAAAAATCATCGAAAACAAAAAAAGTGGGTTTAAAATATGTAAAGCCACGAAATTACGTTTCGATTTGAAGCTCTATATCTCGTTTTCAGTTTATCCGATTTCGATTTTCTTAGACTCGTTGCAAAGAGGGAAGTTTCTTCTTTCCATTAATATATACAGTTATTGCATTACCCTAGAAGGTCTTTGTAAAATAACGTGATTACAAAATTGAGGTTTTTGCGGATAACGTTGGTTCTAAAACACGTAGGAAGACCATAGTTAAAGAAAACCGTATAGATCAAGAACCTTTACAGACGACGCAAATTTGGTTTGACAAAATTTGGACGAAAAAATTTGGTTTGAATCGTTCAAAGGGTTGCTGATTTATGGACTTCAAAAAAAAAAAATTGGCGAAATTTTTAGTAAAAAAACTTTTATTTTTAGATTCGCCCGAAAATTTGAATATAGGGATTTTACAGAGTGCTAAAACTAAATCTGATGCCAGTTTTGAATAAAAAAAATCTATTAAAATACTTCACTTCGTAGAGTAATAGTGTATTTATTGCATATAATTCAATAGAACTTTGAAATCAATAGTTAATTATTACATATAAAAAATTGGGTAACTTTAAAATTTACTATTTCTGGATCACAAATAAAGTTTTTTTGTACTTATAACACCTTAGACCTTAATTTTTCAAATAAAATTTTAATTTACTATGACATCCTGAGCAAAGCCGTGTACAGTTAAGAATAGACCAGTTCTAATGGATTTTTGGTTGTTCTATACTTTAATTATTTCATTTGAAAAAAGAAAATGATCACTCCAATATTTAGGTACTATTTCTGGATCACAAATAATGATTTTATATTATAATATGCACATGGTTAGAGTCCGAGATCTCATAGTAAATTCAAATTTAATTTGAAAATATAAGGCCGGGTTTAAAGCGTTATAAGTACTACAAAAACATTGTTTGTGATACAAAAATAATGAAATTTAGATTTATCCAATTTTCCAAATATAATAATTATTTTTTATAGCGATTTCAGGGTTTTATTGAATGATATGTAATGAAAACACTATTCCTCTATGGAGTGAAGTATATTAACAGATTTTTTTATTTAAAACTGCCGTCAGATTTGGTTTTAGCTGTCTGAAAAATCCATTTATTCAAATTTCTGGGCGAATCTAAATATAAAAATTTGTTGGCTAAACACATTTTGAAAAATTTAAAATTAAAATCAAATTCGGGTGGTCTGTAAAGGTTCTTAATCCACGCCGTTTGCTTTACCTGTGGTCTTCCTACGTGTTTTAGAATCAACGTTGTCCGCAAAAAAACTGGATTTTGTATCAATTTGGTGATCACATTTTTTTGTACCGACCTGGTAGATAATGTAATAGCTGTTTATATTAACGGATAATCAGTGTATCAAGAATTTTTTGGAAAAGTATTTTTTTTTTAAATTGTTAGCTTTGACAAATGGAGGATACACATTAAAAAAAAGTATATATATATATATATATATATATATATATATATATATATATATATATATATATATATATATGAATGTGTGTGGTTATTTGCCATACCCGATATCATTGTTTTGTTTCCAGCTTAATGGATGCTCAAGCATTACAGCGAAGCTCCTCATGCTTGACTTAAAGCAAATTTTCCACAAGAATGGATGATAGCAAGTTACGAAAATCTGTTTAGTGGTCCTGATCTCACCCAATGGACCTTATTGATATGTAAGAAAGGATCTATGGAACTGACTACAAATATTAAAATGAATAAATTTGAATATGAATATGAATTAATATTAAATTTTATCGATTTAGCAAATAAACTTAAGAAAAAGATTCTCCTTTCTTTACACACCGGGTTTATGTCCCCTTTCCATGATTGTGTCAATTTAAATTTATGCGTCTTTTTTTAAGTGTATTCATTTATGTTTGTTTATATTTTATTTGTATAAATTATCGAGTATAATCTTGCAGTCCCCTATTATAGTTAGGTGCCTCTATTATCCAGTTAATTCACCTGTCTTCCACCATACTTCACATTCGTAAACCACGACGTGATGCTGGCAGCACGTTTACAGGGCTGTAGGTAGTATTATAGTCTAATGGCGGAATATTATTTTTGATTCCAGTAGATACTCATTTTTTTCTTGACAAGATTGACGGTATCCGATCCATACTGAACCACTTCGGTAAACCCCCAAACAGTTCCGAGAACAGAATCCATGTCACTAGGTTACTTTTGAGACGCAAAACAACGAAAATGATTCGGTACGATTTTTATTAGTGGATTATAGATTCAGAATTATTTTCCTTAAACTAATCAATAGATTTTTTTTTAACTAATGCTTGTTATATAATTTTTATATTCAAATAGTATGAGCTTTGGATAATATTCGGAAGATTAATTTTAATCAGTTCATATAAATATTTTTTAGTTCATATTTTCATACGTTCCCGTCGTATTTCACAATATGTACCAGGAGGTTAATAAGCGTGTTATATTTAAAATAATAATATTATCAAACAAAATTAAAGAATATATAATCTTGCAATATAATTATGATTTATCCCATTTATTATTTTCTTCAAGTAAAATAGTGGCGAAATTGTCAATTCAGAGGCCATTTTAACGTGAGGTTCGTAAGGGAAGTTATTATTATTTTTATAGTTTATTTTTAGCCAGCAATGAAGTTTTTTCTTCTTTTGGGCACAAATAAAAGATAAATGAATAATATTTGATCGAAATTGAATTATCGGATGATAATTAAATCTGGCTCCTATTAGAATTGATTTATTTTTTTTAAATTGATTTATTTTTTAAAAATTTTAATTACTTTAAGAGCAACAATATTAAAACAGTCGTGGAACCGATCCAATTCAAAATAAATTATTTCTCCCAAGGTATGATAATTTACCATTTAAGATAAAGCAGTGAAAACAATAATAAACTATGTTTTAAGAAGACCCACTTTGACTTTCAGAATGGCGAATATCTTAACCATAAAATAATAACTCTCCATTTACAGCACTCACAAAATAATCAGTATCTCATCATATTTATCGTATTCCGTACTAAAAGAAATATTTTATGTTCAATTTTTCTTAATAATAATTGTTTTATTTATTTATCGTAGATGGTATCTTGCTTGATCAATGGTACATCATATTTCGTGATTGGGAAGAATTGCCTACCTGGCCTCCTCTCGAAAAGAAGCTTATCATATCGCCCGCATATCGTCTTTTCTTTAGGAAGTCTTTATGAATTCCTTCGTAGCATTACATAAATTGATAAATTTTAGTAACGATATTATAATTTAATATAATTCAGTTAAAATCTGCCATAAAACGATAACAGGATATCAGGTATCTATGTTGATTTTGATATATCCATTGATTTTACCGAAAAAAATAATTGAATTTTTTTACCCGATGTAAGTGTTCTTCGTGATTAGAAATTGTTCATTTAGTTGTTGAGGGTCTTTTAACAACCTATATAAAGCGTTAGGCTGTCCTAACATATGTTACACTGTTATAACAATTCCCAGTTACGAATTTCAAAACTGTTCCAAATTAGTTTGATGAACTTCGTAACAGAAAATTTGATTAAAAGTAGGACAGGTTGCGATATAAATGTCATGCTGGGTTCAAACACCTGACCAAGTTTGAAATATGTGGCTACTTTCGTATCATTTATGTCCCTTCAATTCTACTGAAAAAAAAAAAAATATGTTCATACTCATATATAAGGGCATATGCAGATAGGTAAATATATATTTACACTATTATATTTCATATAAAATTATAATTATATATATATATATATATATATATATATATATATATATATATATATATATATATATACAACTATGATTCAATTGATCGCCAGAAGCTGTATTATATTTTAATAAAACAGAGAATACCAAAGAAGTTAGTAAATCTAGTAGTAAAAGTAAGAATCGGTAATCATTATTCCGTGAAGTTTGAGGTTGGTTCGGGTTTAACACAAAGTGATTCCCTTTAATCTATTATACGTATTTAACTTAGCACAAGAATATGTCATTCGAAAAGTATTAGGTACCGAAAAAGGATTAAATCTGGGTGGTAAAATATCCGTGCTTGGGTATGGGATGATTTGGTATAGTTAATTGAAGACACGAAAGCTATAAAACTAAATACAACATTGATGTAAACCGGTAAAGAGCTAGAAATAAACCTCGAAATAAATACGGATAAGACGAAATATATATTGTTAGCAGCAGAAACGGCGACGATTCCTATAAGGGGGTATAGGTTTGAACTTGGAGCAATGTAAGTATTTGGAATCTACGATAACCATAAAAAACGAAATTCAGGAGGAAATAAAGGCAGGGTTAAAGGTGGGAAATTTTTACTATTTTCGATTGCAAAGTTTCTTAGCTTACGGCTTTTGTCCAGAAACTAAAATGTTAGAATTTATAAAACTATTATCCTCCTTTCTGTTCTGTACGGGTGTGAAACGTGCTCGCTAACATTGAGGGAAGAACAACTCTTTAAGGTCTTCGAGAATAAGGTATTGCGTTGAATATTTGGCACGAAGAACGAAAGGAGTATTCCGGAGGTTGCACATCGAGGAATGCGGAGCATGTACTCTGTCAGTATAATTGAAGTGATGGCGTATCGGCATCGAACCTTCGGATTCACTAAGCCTTTTTATTATTATTATTATATATATGGTGTCCCATAAATATTTATATGTAAACAGGGTGTCCCATGTATACGTGCCAATATCTTAGAAAGGAAATATCTTAGAAAACGTTAGAGATATCGCAAAATTACAAAGGATCAAAGTTATAGATCTCATCGAGATGTTTCAGATAACGCAATTATTAATAACAAAAAATCTAGTTTTAAGGCTTAAGCGCTCGCCCAAAGGTCGGTGTTTCCTCTTTACCCCACAATTTTGAAAACTACTAAAAAAAAATATGTATTTTAATTTTTTTGTTTCGCCTAGTATGTCGTCAAAAATGGCCCATATTTTTAATGCAAATATTCAGATTTTTTGAGTAATTTGTTGTTTTGAACGAAGCCTTTCCCCACCGCTGGATAGGACGAGAAGGTCCTGTCTCATGGCCTGAGAGATCCGCATATTTAAATACTTTGGAATTTTTTTATGTGGGGTTAATTAAAGGAAAGATTCTATACTCAGCAGCCAACTTCATCAGATCAATTACGAGGGAGTGGGTCCGGAAATGGTTCAAAGAGTAACGTCTTCGATTGGGCATGTAATGTAAATCTTTTGTGTATGTACATATTTAAAATGACATATTATGTACTTATAAGTAGATAGTAATAAAGGAACTTTTTTCGTGTCAAAGCTTCCTTACATTACCTGCACAAAACACAAAAGACCTCATAATTCAAATTTTTCATGTTCAATTCTTATTAAAATAACGAGACATAAAAATAATGAAAATTATTTTCTTGGTTTTGACTAATAGAAATGTATGTAAACGCAAAAAAACAAATTACTCAAGAAATCTGAATATTTACATTAAAAATATTTGCGAAATATTTGAATATTGTAGCTGAAAGTAGTTAATAACATCTCCTAAAAGATCTCGACGAGAGCTATAACTTTGGTTCTTTGCAATTTTGCGAAATCTCTAACGGTTCCTTTGATATTTCAATTGTGGTCCGTATATATATATATATATATATATATATATATATATATATATACGGTCCACAATCGCCGTTTATAAATATTTGAAACCTCTTACTTAATGTAACTGATGATTGAAATGGGAAGTTCTACCCCACCCGCCGTATTCCCCAGACCTTGCACCTAGTGATTACCGCTTGTCGATGGCACATGATCTGTCTGAGTAGCGCTTCTCATGGTATGATGATATTGAATGATGAATTTTTTCAAAGTGATATCCGAATGCTTACAGTAAGATGGGAAAAAATAGTAGCTAGTGGTGGACAATATTTTAAATATTGTATTTAAATATGTAATGTTCCGTTGTTTTACAATAATTTCGTAATTTTTTATTAAAAACGGCAGAAACTTATTTGTACCCCTAATATATATATATATATATATATATATATATATATATATATATATATATATATATATATATATATATATATATATAAACCTGAATGGATTAAGGTTAAACGCTATGGAAACTGAGACCATTGTTATTGGTTCCAGCTCCTTCCTCAGATCCAACCTCACCTTCCCTAGTTTAATCCTAAATAATCACCCCATCACATTCAGCTCCTCTGTTAAAAACATGGGTATTACTATTGACCAAATCTTGTCCTGGAAATCCCACATCGCCCAAATTTCCCGGCGGTCAATAAGTAACCTCAAGTTATTCTATCTTTTTTTAAGATTTGTCTTCGGTATCTCGAGGCGGTCCCACTTTTCCCACCTTTATGGCGAGTTAAAGTGGCTCTTCTCCTCCATCCGGCGACAATATTTCCTCGGGTCTTTCCTATATCAAACCATCAACTCCTAGTATCCTTCCTACATCTATAGACTCCTAGAATTCAAATCCTCAGTCCATTCACTGGCAACAAGAATGCGCCTTTCTGACCTCTATACCCCCTCCCACAGAACCAAAACATTCGAACGTTCCTTTCTTGCCAGCTCCAATATCCTCTGGAATTTCCTGCCTTCTAGTGTCCTTCATGCTTCTTTCCATCCTCATTCGAATTCCACCTTTTCCAACATCTCCTCATTTCCGAAAAAGATTTAATTTAAGATGAAAAATGTGATCAAAAGTTTAAGATGTTTAAGTGGACATTTATTTATAATTTTCATTTTTCTCACCTTTTTACTTTTTTTTTCTTTTCTTCTTTTCATTCTTTTTAATACTTACTCATTTATTTTTTTTTAAGTGAAGAACTCATTTTTTGTTTACTTATTTTTATTACTATTGATGTAAAAAGTTATCTGCTTTTATTATTATAGTTTTTTGGCAAGATTTGGTTTACTTTATATTTGTTCAATGGGACACCCTGTATATACACATATATCTTGCACACAATTATTTTAAAAAAACAAACTTATTTTATGTTTCAACTACATTTTTTTAAAGGAGTAACAGTTAAGCTCCTAATATGAATACATATACTAAACCTCCCAAAAATGAAGCTTTGCACATAATGCAATTATAATTGTTTAACGACCAAACTAAAGTTGCATTTGGAATCAAAGGTTCCAAAGCACAGTAATAGTCTCATTCAGGAAATGATTACCGCCAAAGGTCGCAGTTGCGCCACCTATTGGATGTGCACAAACCCGATTAACCTTGCGGCTAAGACATACGAAACCTTTCGGAAAATTGGAAGGGAAATAACCCCTGTCAACTGAGTCGTTTTCCAAATCCTATTCATATAACCACCGCTTCATAAATAATTCTGAAGTTCTTAGAGGCTTTGATGTCCCGCTCCGCATTCTGGTGAATCTTGAACAAAGGGAATTGTCCTCTTAAACTGCATTAAACTCTTCCTTTAACTCATCGCCTATATTGTTAATCGTTGTCTAGAAATAAATATTTCAAGTCTTGTAGTTCTAAAGTAGGTCAGATAAATAACAGTGAGATGCCAATTTTAATCGGTGTTTACCATTCTCATTTCTGGATTGTTATTGGTTTATACATGTCGACCTGTTTTCGTTGGAAAAACATTCATATATTTTAAATAAATAAAAAAAAAAAAAAAAAGATTTTCGAGTCACACTTAAAAGCATATTTGTCGCTTTCACAGTATGCCTAATGAAACTTCGCATTCCATGCTCGGGAAAATTAAATTCCAGCTAAGATAAAAGATTCTAAGAAGCTATCCTTGACCATGTTTTCTTATTCTTCACCATTCATTCTTTTATTTACCAGAATCATCACATCACTACTAATGAAACTAACGTCTCATACATGAACTGCTAATACCATATAGCTTGCAGGGTTCATTCGAATGTACCACATATCGATTAGATTATTCACATCTCAGCGGGAACAGTATGGTATGGCCAAAACCATTTATGGAGAAAGGATTTTCTCCAAGTTAAGGAAGCAACATTGTTCAGCGCCGAACGTTTTATTTTCCATCGAGTTAGGAACAGTGTATTTGAGAAGTACTAGAGCAATCTCATTTGTACTTCTTCTCTGCGGTGTTTGGGAACCATAATTGAGTTTTCATCGGGCCAGCACGCTTTGAGCCGGAGACCAAATACATAGCTAACGAGAAAATCACACTAATTAAATACATCATAACCTAAAATCTATAAATTATAGAGTTATTTAAAAAATTGATAAGCATTTGTTTAAAAAAAAAAAATGTAGTTAACAGTTTTAGGGACTTAGATTAAGTACAAGTAAATGATCATTTCCTTATAAAAAAGTTATGTTAGCAGAGATTAAGTGGGAACTATTTGTCCCACTGTTCACCGAGTGACTCAAATTATTACACCTCCCCTTGACTAATTAATACTAGTATGGTTAATTTTATGAACAAAAAACGAAAATTATACAAATAATTTTTTTACTAGTGTAAACAAAAAATTAAATTAAAATATTATTATGGAAAAAAAATAAAAAGAACAGATTGAAATAAAAAAAATATAATAAAATTAAATATATCTAACATTAAAAGTTAATTATAGTATACTTATAACATAAATACAATCTAATAACGAAGAATAGAAGAACATATAACATTAAAAAAATTCATGCAACCTCGAATTTTTAACAATAAAATCCCAGCAGAATGAAAAATTTGTGACTATAATGATTTTTAAGTTTAATCGTTAGTTAGATTAGAGGATACTTAAATAATAACAGCAAACAAATTCACAGGAACAACAGGTTGCTCGATAAAGATGGAAGATACACACTGCTAAGAGATAGAATGAACGGTGGGACATATGAAACCCACTTAAATTCAAATCAGTCATCGTACTTATTACTATATGTTGGTCCAGGTTACAACTTTTACGTCCTATAAAAGCGAATCAATACTACCCGTGGTTTTTATTTAATGCCTCTTCTCAAGTGGGACGAATATGATCCACTGTCCTATAAAAAGTTAAACCTTGAGCGATACATTACTAACTGAAAACATTTGACACCTGTGTCATTCTGACCTTCAGACGTTTTCATTTACAGCAAAACAGTTTTATCGAAATAATGTGACACAAGACTAAAACATTCAATATTAGCACAATATCATTCTTTGAAAGAGTTCGACATATGCTTAATCATTTATATTAGAATGTGATTGTCGACTGTTTTCAATTAATAATCAAACAATGCCTGAATTCCTATTGTACTTCTCCAATATTTTATTCAAATGAGGAGAAGTAAATGGGTCGGGAAATTGACACTGGCCGGTACGAGGGGGGATGGGAGAAGAATGAGAGGGGGGGCTGAAATGAAAAGAGTCTTGTTTTTTGTTTATTCTGTGCATTAACAGTAATTGTGTATCAACATTATTTATTTTTATACACATTATAGTTGATATAATTATTAAAATAATATTTAGTTAGTGTTTGTAGTTATGCCAATAAAAGGAAGTCACTCTATACAACGAGGGATAATATGAGTTAAAAAAAATAACACTAAAGTCCGGTAAGAAATATTGTGTATACACACACACACACACACACACACACACACACATATATATATATATATATATATATATATATATATATATGTATCTGTGAATAATCTTAAATATAATGCTATTTATATTATGTTTATAAAAACATTTTAAACTTCCTCGGTAAACTATCACACCAAGAACATTCACTAACAATGTCATATAGGCCTGAGACAAATATTAGAAACAATGAGCGCGACAAATTAGAGAATTATTGAACTCAAATTGATATGAATGAAACGTTCTTAGAAAAGAATGACTTAAAACGACCAAATTCCCTTTATAACAATCTTATCATAATTAATTTGGAAGATAACAACTATATCAGTGGGAGAATCCTATAATACCAAATACTAGTAAATATAAAACCAGTTCGCCTGTTCAGGCATCATCAGTACACAATATGCTAATATTTCGTAAATACAGAGTATATACAGCATATCTCATATCAACAGTCTAAAAAAAGACTAACCGAATGATATATATCGTCACTCCAAAACAGTTCCTCATATGCTGCTAATGTAATATAATAATAATAATACCGTTGGTCTCGATTAGACTGTTGATATGAGATGTTCAATCTGCATTTATTTGATCTGATCATTTTCTGTCCTGATTATGCCTGACTTGGTGAAGCGACTGGGCAGTTATTAATTGATATTATAGTTATTATTATTTATTAATCTTCCAATAATATTTTTGAGTTTTTGCTCTCTATAATTACTAATTGATGTAATAGGTTGAAATTGATCTATAACTGGAAGTATAATAGGATTTTTGATCAATTTTTATTTTTCAAGAAATACGATTGGACAAAAAGATAATGTCAATTACAAACATAAGTTGGGCAAGAGTTTCAATTTGAATACGTTCACCTGTTCAGAATGCCAATGACCATAACGAACTCACAATCATTTTAGAATTTAATAATGTTTCAATTTACAAAACATTATAAATATCTTGTTCGATAAATATTATTTAGGCTTGATCTTTAACCGTCAGACCAGATTCTGCTAAAATCACTGCATACCAATTTAGCAATTAATAGCAGACCCGGAAATGCTGCGCTATTGCTTGATTTAAGTATATATATATATTAAATTAATACAATTCAGAGTTTGATAAAAATTATTGTAAGAGATAATCGTAACACAGACAGACCAATGTCCAAAAATACGTTGTTGTTTTTTTGCTCAGGGGACTCTGCAACGCGTAAAAGCGTTGAAAGCTGCACATCGAAAATTATACCCGATTACAATTCTTTCCTTATCAAACAGCGCGCTCATGTTCTATAGTTCCTCCGACCTGCAGCTATAGGAAAATAGAAACATGGCTACAATGTTCAATGCGCTGTATCTTTGCTAATAATGGTCCGATTCCAATTTTTTTTTTTATTGTTAGAGAATTTAATTACCTTTCAAATGAAAAGTAGTCTTTCCGTCATAACTTTTTCCTTCTTTTTCTCGGAGATGTAGTTTATGCATGAATAGTTAAAGGAGAAGACTTTAGCCAAGTTTCATTAAAATCTTCTAAGCCGTTTTGGCGCTACACTCTTGGTAAAATGTGGTTTTTCGGCTTTTGCGCAGCCGCTATATCGACATTGGTAGATTTTATTATTGCAAGACCATCTAGGAACCATGAAGATGATATAGTTAAAATTTGGAAAAGATTGGTTCCGTAGTTTTCGCGGTTAGCGCTCACAATGGAAAAACGGGCTGTCCTTTTTTTATATATTAGTATCATTTAAGAAATGTAATGTGATACAAGAAATAAAAAATATTGCTTTAAAAAAAATAAACGAACATTCATTTAATGCAATTGAATACTATTTCTTTTTTATTTTATTTTTGTGATATATAAATATTCTATGTGATTTGAAACTAAGCTACTGAAAACCAATGTTTCCTCGTAAATCAACTCGTTTCGACGTCTTCAGTTTGCGTCGAAAATAAAATAAAAAAGGAGAAGTCTATCAAGTTGATCCACTTTGACCATTGCCAGTTTACCGTTTACTGTACTTGAGGATAAATAAAATAAATTGGTCTCCTAAAAGAGAGTAGCTACCGTAAACAAAATTGCTCTATTTAGACTGGCTGGTCTATGGAACTCGTCCCTTCGCCTTCCTCATCTTTATTAAACGCTAATGATTACCTTCTGGTTTCCATCCTAAAACTCCTGGGTTTTTTTCTTCTTTTTTTTTTATTACCATCATGCGCCTTCTATGCGTCTCAGGAAGAAACTTCATGAAATTATCATTTCAATTATCGGATTAAAAATTCCCCGTTTTATGAATGAATAGAATAGAATAGTAATTCACAAAGGCATAATAATAATATTTTTTATTTCTGAACAGATAATTCAGAAAAAAATATTAAAATGGTATTCGCGTTCTTGAATTTTAATTATCGTTTAAATATATTAATGTGAGTAAAACTCGAAAACAGTGAAAGAACTACTGCTAGGATATTATTGGAAGATTTCAAAACAAAGCAATAAGTGTATCAAACAGTAGTGAGGATCTAACCAATCAACGTTTCGCCATCATCTTCATCATCATTTCGCCAATTCAGCCATCATCTGGTGCGAAATTGCTAAAATCACACTAATGCAGAAAAGATATTCTACCAATTATCATACTGTGACCAAAAAGACATGAAACAACATTCTCAATCCCAACTCTTTTTTTTTTTTAAATTTTTCAGTTCCTACCTCAACAGATTTTTTTCACTTTTGAGAATGAAAATGGCCTCCCAATATCCTTCCAATTTTTAATAATGTAGAATTTATTAAATATATATTACTGTGGGTGTGTTAGGATTTTATAATGTTTTCTCAATTTCGCCCCCATATCAACTAAAATAAATTCTATTTTATAAAAATTGCTGTTGAAATGGAAACCATGATGTGGAAAAAATCATATTAAGGAATTTATTCAAGTGTACGACCTTTTTTGAGGAGAAGTTTATACATAACATTATTATTTAATAATGCTGTACTATCGGTTATGATATTTTAAATACAACAAAAAAATCAAATCTTTCAAGAAAAGAACAAAGATAATAAGTAAAAAACGTTTTCATGACAACGTTTTAAAGCTGGTTATGCCTATCCCTAGGTCACAAATTCTTGTTAGATCATACTCATCTATTTGGTAAGTATTTGGTCCACCAAGGACAACAAGCGTTGAAAAGAAAGAGACATTATGCGCCAAAACTTAAAAAATCTTGACTTATGATCTTAGTACTTTTCTTGAATGAAATATAACATGAATAAAATTACATAATTTAATGAATTTGTTTCGAATTGGTTTAGTGTCCTATTTGTAAGAGGCACTCAATAGTATTGGCAAAACTAATCTATTAAGCGACACATTTTCATTCTGATTTGTGTCTCGTGAATGGCCACTAGGCCTAGTAAAATCCCAATGTTTAGTGGGCGCTATGGCACACAAGTTTCCACAAGTTAGATTTTGTGCCACGCTGCATTGTACATGGCCCAGATCTAGAAACCCGTTCCTCCCAAAATCAATCCCATGCGCATGCAGTTGATTTGGTTGTAACTTTATATTTTATTTAGACCAATCAAAATTTCACGTTTAAAAAAAAAAAATTCAAATTATATAAATTCCACTCAATTTACGGAAGTTTAACATCACTAAATGTTTTTTTGTGACAAACACAACTTCCCTTAAATATATCTTCATTTTGATAATATAAACATTTTTATTCCAATCAAACCTACGTTTCGAAACCTTCTTTCATCCTCTGGGATTTTTTTACTTTTTCTCTAAAATTTAACAAAACGACAATACCACTATACAAATTCAATTATTAATATACATTTTTAAATAATCATTTCAAAAACTAAATTTTTTACCTTAAAATTTCTGTTATTTTCTTATATATAATCGTTGGCAGTAGTTCCCTAAGTCTGGTTTTGTATATAAATAATTATTTCATCTATTAGTCCAATATTAAATCTAATTTGTATACCATTATAGTCATAGCACACAATCCCTGTGCAGTAATGGTTTAAAAATTAGTTTTAATATTGGACTGATAGACGAAAAAATAAATATTTATGGTCAAAAACAGACTTACGAAACTACTGACCACGATTATATATAAGAAAATAACAATTTTAAAATAAAAAATTTAGTTTTTGTAATAATTATTAAAAAATATACATTAATACTCGTAATTGAAAAAATGTTATAGTGTTATTGTTGTTTTGTTAAATTAGAGAAAAAAAACAAAAAAAAAACATTGGGTGAAAGAAGATTTCGAAACATCAGTTCGGTTGGAATAAACATGTTTTTATTATAAAAATAAAGATATATTTAAGGGAAGTTATGTTTGTTCACAATAAAACAATTTTAAAAAATAATACTAAATACATTGTTTTAATATATATTTTTATTTATTTATAATTGCTGTAGTCACAGAAATACAGAGGAGGCTGATCTATCTCATAAGTTTAATTAAATGCGAATAAATAAATTAAAATAATTCTATAACAAGTTATCCTTTATTTAAATCTTACACATTCGTTAATGATCACTTATTAAAAATACTAAAAGAAAAAAAGAAGTATAGTGGTGATGTTAGAAGGAAAACTTATCCTTAAAAAAAAAAGAGTTTTATTTTTCCTTTTAAACTTACTATTGTGACACATTTCTCATCCTTAGCTCTTCAGTTTGTTTCCCCTTTTTCCACTACCCTGTATTTCGTCAGTCTTATTGGGTGTAATTTGTCAGTCGTGGAAGAGGTAAGTCATTAGAACAACTTCCTGTTCATCAAGGATATTTAGTTTTAAAAAAAAAAGTGTGTATATATATATATATATATATATATATATATATATATAATGATATAAGTGTACATAATAGTAATTAAATTATAGGAAAAAAATAATCAGAAGAATTATTGTATTATTTTAATTTTGTAGTTTCTGAAATTCGCAACCTTCATGCAATTTAAAGTTGTCCACTAGTAGCATTCCATGTGACTTTAGTTCATTTAAAAACAGTAGTTCTCAGAGAAATATTAGGTTAAAGATATTTTATAATACCATCAGCTAAGTTTCAAATTATGTAGCAACAGGCTGTGGTGTTAATGTTTGATGGATAAATGGCTGTTCATGGCTAAATATTTAACATAGCACAATAGTAATGTAATCACGCTGAAGATATAATTAAGATTAGAAAGGGCGTCAAATTGAATTTTGATTAGTGTTATATAATATGCAGGAAAATTGGTCACGCCTCGGAATTTTTTTAGTTTTTTATTTATTATTTTTTTTTTATGATCTACTAAGAATAAAATATAAAATTTTGTTTGACTCAAACCTATTACGATGCGACCAAATTAACATTTTGCGGTTTAGATCAATTTAAGTTGAAAATTTGATTTGTCACTTTATTTATAACATATGCCTCTTGTAACGAAAAATAAATGTTCGACATTCCCATATTTATCAGCTGTGACCCAATATGTAACTTGGAAATTTGATTAGGAAGCAGGGAATTCGTATTGGAAGGATGCGAGGAAAGAAACATCCCCAAACCGATTTATATCGAATTATCTAATTTTGAGACGTTTGTATTTATATTTCACAACTTCTATTATTAATATTTTTTGTTATTGTAATGATTCTAAAACAATTAATCTTTTTTATTACGCTTTAAGGGTAATTAGCTGGCCTACCAACTTGTAGGGATCGTAGGGACCCACGCCTTATAGCCAACGGTCATCGATATATTTTTTTTTTGCCCCTCCTGTCCGTGGCACTTTAAATAAATCGAAGCTCTATTACCTTGCGGAAGATTCTATTTCGATAATTCACACCTCGGCCAGGAATAATCGGATACTGAAACAATTCTGTCTTAGGAAAATAGCCATTTTTAGTACATTTCAAATTGGTGTATTTTTGATGTGTTGATGTGAGATCAACAATTAAAGAAAAAAGTGTACATTTTTAAAAATAATTTTCTAGGTCCATAATACAGATTCTACTTAAAGTTAACTCAACAATCTGCTTCAATTATGAGGCACTTTTTTTTTTTAGTCTTTTGAATATCTATTGTGCCAAAAAATTGTATGTTTATTTTTTTTTTAATTTAAGTTTTTGTTTGTACTAATAACATTAAATTAATACTGTTTCTTAATTAAGTGCCATGAATATACTAATGATTGGTTATAGTGAGGAGGGAGGGGGTCCTGCTATCAACTCTGTTATGACACATCCTCCTTTTAAAATTCTTACTTAAAAAAAAAATAATAATCTGTCTCGCTATAACACTTGAAGGTTCACGGGTGCTATATTTGAAGGCATACCTAACTTTACACTTAACTTCCATGTATCTACGAGTACCAACTCAGTAAAGGCTCATAGCCCCTGGATATTTATAAATATTCATAAAATTTGTCTATCTTGTTTATATTTGTAATAATCGTCATAAGAGAATGGTTCTGTGTGGTAAGAATTAGAACACTTTTGACTAGGAGCCATGGTGACCGCGATGAAAATATTTGAAGAATTTTTCTTAACGGTTTTTGTTTAGGAACTTGGAATGTTAGCTTGGTTTCAATTTAAATTAAAGTAAATTTAAATTGACTGATATTACGTATGGCTGATTTTTTTTCCGGTTCTCTTTGCTACCGTCATAGAAAGGAATTTGTTATTTCACAAGTGTAACTTTATATTAATAAATATAACCATTTAATAGTATTCACAATTACATTCTGCTTTGAAACCAATAATGATGAGATTGCTATTGTTAAAAAAAAGAAAATGAACTGTTTTTCTTAAAAAAATAAAACAGTCTATATTCAACAGAATGCCCAATATTTTTAATCCATTTTTTTCAACTTTCGGTGAACTGGGGTTTAATTAAAAATAATAAAATAATTAAAAATGACTAAAATAACTCTAAGATTTCGAACAAAAAGCCTCAAATTCAAAGTCAATCAATAACCCATAGATCTCTTGCAGAATTCATTATTAGGACTAAGATCTTACTGTTAAATCATACTACCGAGTACAAGCCTTACGATGTAATTAATTTGCTGCATTCCATGTAATTGGCAACATGCCGAGAATAGATCATTAGAAGAAGACCTTATCTCAACATATCTCCCGCGACAAAATTAACTTTACAAATTTAGTTTTTAGTTAATTACAAAATTTGTTAACTTTAGAGTAGACTTTAGTGGTTACAACTCGGGTTGGGACATCGAAAAAAAATATCGATATCCAATATTTTTTTTAAATGTTTGTTATATCACTTTTTTATTTTGAACACTTAATAATATTTCATATATTATATTCTTCTGGAGATTTTTCAAACATAAAACCTGTAAACTCCTAAAAACTTTATTTATAGTATCTTATGCAGTGTCGGATTTACGCACAGTGCCAGACTAGAAACTTACCATGGGCGGAAATTTTTGGTGAGCGGCAAAATTTGAGGGAAATTATTAAAGCTAAAAATTATGACACAATTGTTTATTACTTCCAAAAATAAAAATAAAATATTTTGATTTTTTTTTTAAAGGCTTTGGTATAATGATTAAAAAAAAGTTTATATTTTTCCTCTATCTTCTTAAATGACCGAGATATGGACGTATGAAACATTTTATCTATATTACGATACAATTTAAAGTGAACCCTCAGGGATAAAAATTTAAAAAATTAAAAATCTGATATAGAAAAAAGAACATGGCTAAAAAAATGTAAAAGAATGTCGTTGAAAAATATCCATATCACCGAAAAATCGGATGATAAGATATCGATAAAAAATATTGGTTTTTCAAATCCGATATATCGATATTTCGATATGCTGTGTTTCGATGACCCACTTGTGTTACAACACTTGACAAGGAACCATGGAGAATGCGGGGAGATACCTGAAGATTTTTTTCTACCGACAATTATGGTCTGTAATGGAGAACGATAACTCAGCTTCATTTTAAATTAACCTATATTTGAATTGTAAGAAATTTCAAATGGCTATTTTTCCTCCTTTCTTACTTATAATATAAGGAAATTTACTACATCATTTACTATTATTTAATAATATCCGTGTTTGCTATAGGATGCTATTTTACATAATTTAATAATTACAAATGTAACCCTCTAATAACAGGGTAATATAATATAATAACTAATAACATTGAAAATTAAATTATTGAAGTAGGTACAAACGTGTATACAAATTTACAAAAATGGTATAAATTGGTAATAATGCTGCATTTAACGTACAGGCCAAAACATCACTTTTTTTTTTTTTTTTTGTAATGAACTCCCATGTTCTGACAAGAAATGGTAGTTTTATACACGATTAGTTATGTTATCTGTTTTGATGCATTGTCACATGAATATGTAGGGCTGTTCCTGAGATCTGATCTTGCAGCTCAGGAATACATTTATAAATATTTCCTCCTTTGTACATTATGTCTTATTTTCTTTACCATTTTCTGGCTGTTTATTTTGCAATTGCTAAATGTGTGTCTAGATTTGTAAACATATATATGGCGTAGGGTATCGCCCATAGATATGTGTATATAATTATTAACTTTTTAAAGTGATATTTATTGTAATTAGATCTCAATCCGTTGTAGGAAAACCCTGCAGCAAATTAAATTCAATTCGAATCGATCCGATATTTAAACGATTCCTTTTTATGAAAGGTTTCAATTAAACACTCGGCGAAATATATCCTCTAACGAAAATTAAACTGCTCTTTTACACAAGCTCAAATTTCTTCAGGAGGATTTCTTTAAATAATAAGGGCGGGGGAGTTCGGTTTAGGTTTCAAGAGTCTTGTTATAAAACCAGTGACCGATCGCGTAACCTTTAACAAATCGAAAAGAGTTTTGCTTATAATCAGCGAAACCTCTACTATTATTGTTTTGAAGAGGTGGGGACATAAAAAAAATATTAATAGGTGATAATGGACTCATATGGACTCAGGGTTGAAACGACAAGAAACTGCTCTTCGACCCGCACTATAACACTTACCACACCAACGCATGAAAACCTCATAGTTAACAACAATAAAAAAAAATACACCTGCATAATCTATATGACTATTATCAGACTTATCTAGAGACAGGATACTCAACTCCTCAAATCGACGAAATTCATACAATTTCTACAACCCCAAATAATTTTCTTATCTTTTTTTTTTCTTTTGAATTTTTGCTTCCATAAAGTTATGATAAAAGTATACGAAACATGAGCAGATAAAGGTAATGTCTCTTGAAAGCTGGAAGTAATATAGAAATATTTTAATAATCCAATAAAAAATATGAAGTACTCTAAAAGATTCAAATTGATACATTACGTCACATCGGTGCTATTTAATGTTTTTTGGAAAAATTTATGATTTTTTTGTGTATATTATCCTTCATCCATTGAACTCAATTACTACATTACAGGCGCGTACAAATACAGGAGTAATTATTTAAATCATTATTCTTTATTTAAAATACGAGCAGTAGTTGGCGCAGTTATGGCTCCAGAAACTTCGTTAAAATATTGAAAGAATAATTAGGTCTCGGCGTTGCTTTTATAATGAAACTGCGATATATCTGATATATCGAAGCTACTTATGTTCTTAATCGGCCGTGATGAGATCGTTCCCATCCTCTGTTAGTAAAGGGGTCACAGACGACCACTCCACTCCAACCGCTCCCCGTCAAATGAAACGTGGAGCGACCGTAAGTGTTAAATCCTGTTATTTTTTGGAGTGATGTGGAGCGGTTGGATTTTCATCGGTCCTGAATTCATCGCGCTACTCCAAAATCCAAACTGCAACCGACCGTGAGTGCGGAAAACTGATGGAGTGAAACGATAGACTAAACAGTTATCTATAGAGTTTTTAGGCTGCGCTATAATAATAATTGTTGGTCAGTAAATACAGTATACATAAAATTTACGATTTTGATTGTATAAGATATGTAACAAAAATGTTTACATGAATAACTTACAATTTAGTTAATTTTTCTACAATTAATTATGTTAAGAAATATAAATATTATTTAGAAGGAAAAAAACATTCTTAGTGGATTCATAATTTACAATTTTTTCAATTTTTTGCTCCCTTGTACGCAGTAAAGGAAGTGTTGTAATCGCGAACATTTTCGGTTATCAGATTTAAAAGGAAGTATTCATTTTGACCATCTCTGAATCCATTTTGACTAGTTTTGTCATGACGCCTTTAAGCAAGTTCGTTCCTCTCTTGCATAACTCAAAAACGGTTAACCGTAGAAAGTTGAAATTTCGTATTTGGAATTTTGTAACATCTAGTTGTGCACTTACTATTTTAGTTACTACATGATCACTGGAAGTGGCACTTTCGTAAAAAAATATATAAAATGAAAAAAATCTCAAATTTGGTATATAAGACTTGTATGTCGATATAAATGACATGCTGGATTTTTGTTAAAATTGGATAACCGGAAGTGGTACTTTATATCGATATCGTGGAAACCTAATATCGATATCCATCGATAATCGCTAACAAACTATTAATAATTATCGATTATAATCGATATACCGGCGTTAAGCAAAAGGATGAAAAATATAAGAAACAGTGTATTAAATGAATATAATGTAAAACTGCGAAGAAGGTTATGAAATAATATAATTATTATTCGTAAAACAATATTTTAATTAGCCGTGAATCATTATAAAAAAAGAAGATTTAAAGCAAATACACCTTGGCAAACTAATTTTTTTTTTTACAAACAAACGAACAAATGTTGTTTTTATTGTTATAACATATTTTTATCTTGAAGGCTTTTAACTTCATTTCATATAAACCGCGAAAAAACATGTCGACATTTTGGATGAAATTTACCCCCATTTCTATGATATTGTTCTAACTAGAAAATCTCAGTGCATTTCGAATTTCAGTCCATTTGATCCATAGAGGGTCGCTGGATGTCCCCAATTGTTGCAGGGAAAAAAAATATGTCTGCAAATATCAGACATTTCCAAACCTCCAAAACCATGTTCTAGAGATAATGATACAGGTTTAAAATGCACCCTAACCCCCTCCGATGATCTTCGTTGCAGTGAAAAAATTAATTATACTTGGGGAAAATATGACAAATAGACGGACGCATTCGGCTAGCTTCGGCACACCTTTTCCTGGAGGGCATTAAAAGTGCGACGTAGGTTTGTTGTGTTTCCCGAATTCCGAAAGATTTTATGTCAATATTGACACTAAGCACTTTAGCTATCCCTCGATCTTAAATGTTTCCACACTTCACTTTTGGGCGGCGACATTTTCGTTTCTGTTTTCACGATTAATTGTAGTTGAACACTGTACAAACAACTAATAACATTAAACAAAAACTAAAGGTTATGAGATATAAACAGCAAGGAAGTTCAGACAGTAGCACATAGGGTCATAGATTGATTAAATAATTAAACTATTGGTTATCTAAAGTTGAACTTCACGAATAAAAATTAAACATCTGAAAAGAATAAAGGAAATTGTTAATTGAAATTTATACATAATTTCTGTTGGAGAGATCCTTTTTCTGGCAAATAATAAGCCCATTAACAAAATGAAGGTACCGTTCGAAAGAGAATTTTACTTAGAGTGTGAACATGCACCTAAAATTGTTGAAGATACTACCAGTATTTGATTATGAGACTGTCATCTTCTTTCTTGGTGTGCGAGCCGGAGCGAAGGTTTGTTCCATTGCAGCATATAGATTTTATTTATCTGCTAATAGGTAACTAAACAGATGTATTAAATCTTGGTGTGTACAAATATTACTGAATGTAAATAATTTAACTTTAATTGTAGTTTGTGAAATAATGTGCAATGTGACAATAAAAATAGAATTTTTATTTTATGAGTAAAGATTAAGTTATTTAATGTTCTTGCTACTGTAGAGGCACTATTTATATCTCATTAATTCTCAAGAGGTATATTAATCTCTCCATTGAAACATTTTTATACCGTAAATATTATAAAATACGTGTTTACCTACTTTTTCCATTTTATTGAATGGAAATTATCAATTAGGTATTGTGGGTAGCAAAGTTATTAATTCCACCTTTCTAAGTGTTAACCAAATTTTCATTATATTCAGAGATAATTTTTCTGATTAATACCTAGAATGGTAGTATTTGTGAGTTCGGAATAGTATCCTCTTTTTAGTTCCACAGATTTTCGAATTCTGTACCTCTGATTCTTTTTAGTAATGCGCAGTGATAAACAAGGCGACCATAACTCATTCCGATGATCAGCATAACCCGAAAATAAATAAATTTCAAATAGTTCGTAACCTTGCTTATCAATGCATTCCTGAAAATCCTATAATAAGCTAAATATGACGAACTTTTGACAATAATTAGAATGTTAACAATGTGTTGTTCCACCGCAATCCATTTTAATTTCATATACCCCTTATTCAGACACAAAGCAGATTTTTCATAAGAGCTCCAAACAAATCAATCTTTAATTTTACTTTTTTTTAAGATCTAGAGAGAAAAAAAATTATGAATTCCATACTTGAATGGGAGTATGCAACCGAATCCTAATATCTTTTTATTATTCAATTTATCATTTTTCCTCAAGTTCTTATTTTAATAAGAAACTCTATTCGAAATATAATAAAATATTTCAAAAAGAGAATTGATTAACCATTTTTATTTTTATGAAGAATTGAATAGACTTTGACTGAGTTGTATATCTGTGAGAATGCTGTAAAAATACACAGAAATAAAATCTTATCAGTCGGCGTGCTTTATACACACCTCTTCTGTATTCTAAAAGGTCATTTATAATGTTCTCTCTGTCGCTTTATCTTTAATAAATTCAAAATTAAAAATAACGTACACAGCTTGCTAAAATTAAATAGAGGTTCGCTAGGTTATCATATGATTTTTAAAAAAACAGGTAATCTATCATGTAAGAAAAATTAGCATAAACAATAATAAAGAGGATAGCAGAAATTAACTCTTTTCAAGACTTTAAACATAATAATTTTTCAATCCCAATGAAGTCATTGTAATTACAACTCTTCAATCCCAACGATTTCATTGTAATTATTACTTTTCAATCTAAATGATTTGATTGCAATTACAACTTTTCGATCCCAATAATTTCATTGTGATAAAAATGGGCCCAGTGGTCTCGGAGAAAAGCTGCAGACGGCGAAGTATGTAACTTCTAATCGGTCACCATTTTGAAACCAAATGGCGGATAGTGATGTCAAGTTACGAGGATCGTCTTGGGGTGCCCTGTGCCTTCGATGCTAAATCTAAAAAAAAAAATAAGCGTAGTAGTCCCGGAGAAATGAAATAGCCTTTTTGAAATGAAATGTCGAGTGGTGATATCGAGCTCTGAGGATCATCGTAGATTAACCGGTGATTTTAGTGGAAAATCTAAAAAAAAAAAAAAAAGATCCTGCAGTCTCGGGAAAAAAAACCGCGGACGGCGGATGGTCGGTTTTTATAATTTTTTTTCATTTTATTCTATTTTTGGATTCTACCTATCTTGAAACGTAAAACCTCAAATTTTAAACGTATCAATATAACGTTTACAGCTTTCTAAAATTAAGATCAAGATTTGCTAGGTTACTAAACAATTTGTAAAAAGTGTCTATAAGTATGTAATATGCCATCTAAGCATAATTATTATACACAATAATAAAGAGGATAACAGACGTTTAATTTTTCAAGACTTTAAACAATTGAATAATTACAACTTTTCATGTAATTATACCACAATGTTTTACAATACCAACAATAAAATTATTCTATTCGGAGATTAATGAAGCAAACCCAAAAGGGGAGGGGGTTGAGCTAGATCAAGTTAGTTTTAATTAAGGAACATATGTATCAAGTTTCATCGAAACCTGCTGAGTCGTTCTATAGGGCTGATAAACCCCTCCTGACCACGGAGGATAGTTGGTTTACCACTTAGGAACCGTTCGTAATCCAGTAAGAAATATGAGTATCAAGTTTGATAGAAATTGACGAAGTTTTTCTAAATTGCTGATGGACTCCCTCTTTCTCTATTGCTAAGAGAAGTATTTGGAGCATTATTAACATTAGTAATACGTTTTGTTGACCGATGAGAAACATTTGTGCAGTTTTTATTTGATATCAGGCTTGTACTCGCATTTACAATAAAACGTTACACTTTTCGTGAGAATATACTGTGAGACTATTTCGTGAGAAGCTTTTATGAAATTCCTACGTTAATAACCCATCAATCAAATAATTGAACATTGAATTTATTTTGTCGACAAAGATTAATTTAAATCACTCAATATCCGTGAGTGAGGAGGAATTAAGAAATTAATTTAGTTTAAAATTAAATATAAATGTGAAATTTTATTGCCTACGGTTCGCTGGCTTTCAATAATTGAATGATTGGTCTTGTGACAAAAATTTGTGGTTTTAAACGTTGAGAGGACTCATATCGAACAAGATATTAACTCTCAACCTGTTAATGAAAAAATTTTACTAACGTTAAATTGGCTGACAATTTTGCAATGTATGTGATGAAAAAAATATTCCTAAACATCTCTTAAGAGAGATATGGACTACCGAATTGTTTGTGAGCTACTAGGAATAAAATTTTATTTCAATTTTCGATTTCTTTATATAAAAATAATAAATAACCATGCTTATGAAATAAACTAAAATTAAATGTATATTTTTTTATGTTTGTTTTACCCTCCGAAATAATTATAAATAAAGTAATTTTACTACGAATTTATTATTTAAAAAAATAATAATGAATCAAATAAATAAATTTTAAACCTTAAGTCTACTGACAATATTTAAATGATCATATTATTAAAGCAATATGTCTGTGTTATTTGGGAAAACTAGACTTAGTTAAATTATTTAAAAATTATTTTACGATATCATTATAAATATTTGAGTTGAAATAATAAAAAAAAAAAATAACCGCAGTTTAAAATTAAGGTATGATAATAAAAAATTAGATATTTAGGAAATAATTGTAAACATATACAAAATTGCAGTATTTCGGATATAATCAGGAGCTATAGAGTGTTGTAATTTTTACTTATATACTTGTCTCCAATTACTACAGATATAACTATCGAACATAAAATCAATCCAAGAGGAATAGTTTATATTATTTAATGAAATAAATTATATAATCGTGTAATGAAAAAAAAATTAACTGCATGATGCTTGTTAAAAATTGTCTGATTCTATGGTTTAACCTGAGAGATGTGTGACAACTTTATAGAAAAAAAAAAAAGAAAAAAAAAGGATAATTTATTTCTTCACAGGTTCCATCAATCAGGAAACATAACACGACGTGATTTAGCCCGGGTCCTCGTATACTTGACACATCTCCAGGGATCGGCAGTTTCGGATAACAATATTTTTTAAGGTGTATATTCTTTTTCTGTCGATTGATCTTTGAACCTACGCCTCATTTCTATAATATTTTTTTATAAAATCGCTTATAGTTATAAATCGATTTTTTATTATCATAAATAATCATCGTATACTTGACAAAAAAAAAGAATTAAGTACGATATTAAATACCAGCATGAGCTAGGTTTCTAACACATGGAGGTAGTAAATTATTATTTTCCAGCCTAATTGTTATTATCTAAATGCCACCATGGGGTAAAGGGGAATACACTACATGATTATCATTTATCTAAACAATATTTTAAATTTAAGATTTAATTATTTAAGAAACTGTTTAAAAAAAGTTATCTAAAAATTATTATTGGTTTATATAAGTTAACAATTTATCTTAGTCCTGAAGATGTCTGAAATTCTTTCACCACTATTATTGACTCCAATTTCTTATAAAAATTAAATAGAGAAATAAAATTAAAATATTAATTTTAAACAATTGAAAAATATCCTTATTATTATTATCTTTTGTGCTATAGGAAAAAAAGGCCTGGCATGATAGGGAAAAATATTCATTTTTCGAAATAAATCCTCAATGGACTTTCTTAACGTTATAATTAGGAGAAAAATAGTAAAAACAAATTGCATATGTTTTAGAAAAAATCTATATGTAGATATATTCATGTTCTATGGTCAGAAAAAGTCAATGAACAAATAAAAATACGGTAAAGTAGTAATTTTAAATTCACAACCGATTCGCCGAGTTCTTTTAATAAATTTCTTTCAAGAGAGTTATGGTTTTATTAATTTTTAATTTTTATAAAGGTTGAATTCTTGGTAACATCTATTCATCTTGAATTGTCAGAAAAAGTTATTGAATAAATAAAAATAGGGTAAAGTAGTAATTTTAAATTAAATATAGAATTTTCAGCAAAGCACATGTTTCGTGAATTTTAAGTTGAGTACTTATTTAGTTGTACTAAAAAAAAAGAAAAATTACCAAATCATTAAAAAACAACAGTACAACGAGTACCAGCGGTACTATTCAAGCACATCTTAAACGGTTCTGTGTATGTAGTAAACCCAAGGTTAACAGTAGAATAATTATCTAGTAAAATATATATGTTTCTAAATTAATGCTGAGACCTATAATTAAAATCTTTCACTTGGAAGGACAAAGCAAAAGGGAAGTCAAAAACCTGTGGCAACCATTCCAGCGGAAGTGACATACGTTCCAGTTAATTCGACCAGCAAATAATTACAAGCCATTACAAAAGGGGGGAAAAATCCCATTATGAATTTCGGATTAATTTTTTTGGATTTATGGCTCACCTTGTTGAGGCTATTGCTTCGTCGTGGGGGTGAAGTAGAGACAATTACTCTTTGCAATATCATCTGCCAATCGACAATATCGGTCATGTGTTTCTCGAACAAGATCCAAAAGTGAAAGCGATAAAACTTCTCCATGACAGTTATTGCCTCCATAATCGTACTTCTGAACCTTCATTTCATTAGCCACTTCCATTAAAGCGAGATCCGTTATATACCGGCCCTCTCGGAGGAAATCTTGGTTTTGCAATAATTAAAGAAGGATTAATATTATACAGAACGTCCCGTAAGTCTCTGAAAATATAAATAAAATAAACATTTACAAATCATAATTTTACCATACAACTAAAGACAAACAAAAAAACATAGTTGAAATAAAGATATCCTTATTAATATAAAATTTCAAAAAGGCCAAATTTCAACACGCCCTTGCCCTCTTTAGAACAGGGTATGTCGCTCTTCATTATCTTGCTCCTGATATTTTTGTTTTAAGGATGTTTTGTAATTTTTTTTTATAGTGCTGTGGTAAAAATATTTTCTTCTTTTAAATATTTAAGCATTATTCATTTTAATTTGCCAATGTTTATTTTATTTTTATTTTCATGGACAGTTTCATTTCATATTTAATTTCATAATTGTTTTAGTTAATTTACAAAAAAAATTTTGGCATAGTTTTGTATTATTTCCCCCAAAAAAGTTTTTATTCTGCATTGCCGTGATATTTTATTGATAATTAATTTAATAAATTTCATTCTCAAAACACTTCTTGTCGGGGAAACCTAATTCGACATCCCATTTTTTAACATATGAGGAGCCAATTACAGGCCAATCCCAAAATAAAACCTCGAGTTCATATGTACGAAATTAATACCTGAAATAAGTAGAAGTTTCGTATCTGTAACCCAGCAAGGTGCTGAAAAAAACTTTCACAAATAAAGAATGATTAAAAAAAAATAATAATCTTCTGCTATAGGTCCGCCCGAAAGCCCCCTTACAATGGATTTATTAAAATGAATTTATTACTGTATTTCTAAAAGGTAAATTTGTCTAAGTTACGATGGTGTAATTGGAACTTAATTACCTGGTATTGTTTTTGAGTGATGTATTATTCCATATCATATTACCCGGTCACAGCCACCACCTCAGATTTTGATGAAACTTATCACAATTGATTCTGTTACTAGGATGACAACATCTGCAAAAAAATTTAACCAATCATTTATAGTTTTTGTTTAATTAATTTTTTTTAATTGGCGTTATTCGATTGGTTCTATTACTATCCTGGCATTACCTGCAAAAAAAAATTGTCCTATAATTTATTGTTTATGTTTAATTAATTTTTTAGTTTTTTAAATTGGCGCTATCCGAAGCATCGGATATCGCGAAGTAACTCAAAATTTTAAAAACATTTTTCTTGAAAACTACTCTCATCAATACTCTAATATTATTATCAAGCTACGTCAATTCCCTAAAAAACTAAAAATATTTTTTTAGAAAATTACAGCCTCAGATCGATAGAATGCTCTAATTTGTTTTAAAATACTCTTCAATATATGTGCTATTAGATACATAAAAAATATAGATGGCTTTTTAATTATTTTTTCAAGAAAAATATTTTTAAAGTTGTGAGTGCTCGCTAAAGGAGCGATTTTGTTCTGTTGTGCGCAATAGTTAAGCAAGTAAAAAAGCCACTTGTATTTTTTATTTTTCTAATATCACATATATTAAAACAAACAAAAAATGAGCATTCTATCAGGTCTGAGACTGTAGAAATTGTGATTTTTGTAAAACAAAACACCTGTTTCCTAAATTTCCAAAAAAATATATTTAAATATTTTTAGTTTTGTAGAGAATTGATAAGAGTATTTTTCACTGCTTTTAGGTATAACAACACAAAGCGCCCTGCAAAATTTCATTATGATATCTTGAATATTTTTCAAGAAAAATATTTTTTAACTTGTGAGAGTACGTTAAGGCACGTGTTCCAAGGCTATTAAAAAAAATACTAAAAATTTAATTAAACAAAAACCATTATTGATAGGATAGTTTATTTTTTTTGTAGATGCTGTCAGGATAGTAATAGAATCAATTGCGCCAAGTTTCATAAAAATCCAATGTGGTGGGTGTTATGACCGGGTGATTTGACATGGAATGATCCAGAACTCTTCCTATTCAACAAAAAATGTGGATTACTTAAAAAAAAAAAAAAAATCAAAACTTAAACTTTCTGCTGGAATCCGTGGAATCGGACCATGGTATTATACTAACTTTTTTGTTGTTCTTGATATCTAGTATCACATCTTTAAATATTTTCCGTGACAGTTTCACAGTTTGAAGGTATAAATATTGGTTAAAAAATTATCAATTTATTTGCTCAGCAACAGTTGTCTTGAACATATATTCGAATCAGATTTTCAAGTCATGTTCTGAATCCTTCGCAAGAGTTAGAACCCAATGAACAGTACCTTACTGTACGTATCATCCTAGGCGTGATTATTTTTTACAACTTCAAGGCGGTATTTAAAATGTATGAACCACCATACAAACAAAAATATAAACCGTGTAGAAATTAATCGAGGGCGTGATAAATGTTTATCTCTGTAACTTTCATTGAAAAAAATCATGAGTTTCTGTTCTGAATTTTCCCGTATTCACCAAATATTTCACATTGACGCGCTACATCTACTCAAACGTTTTTCCGACGAAGAATGGACGCATTATGCACTTCGAACGATGACCAACTAAGAGCAGAACATTGTTAAAGAAAACAAAAGGTTTGGTGAAATTTGGCACACTCTTGGGCATTTTAGCATATTCACGATCGTCAGTCAACAGGATCTTTTATGGCCAAGTCTCTTATTTTGCTATATTGAGTGCAAATTAGACGTTCGATTGAGGCTTTGAAATTAATTTAAAATACCGTAAAATGGTTTGAAATCCAATGTTGGTAATTTTTGCTTTGATTTTATTTGTTATTAAAATTAAGATAAGATCAAAACCAAAGGCAAAACACTTATAATATTATCTACATTTTTCTTAGTATTTCTAATTTAAAAAATACTGCATTTAATTAACTCAATAACTGACGTAAAAAAACAAAAAACAGATCTTGTCAAATATTATACTCGCAATGTGAAGTCCCTTACTATAATAAAGATGTATAAAATACAGCATGTATTTAATTCAATATTATTCAAAAGCGATTTAGATTTTTTTTTGCTAATAAACTGAATTTTTTCTTTAACGGAATACCTGTGTACGATTGACAATTTTTTTTTTTTTTTAGCGTGAGCGGAATCTGCAGAAGTTGTTCTTCTAAATACTTTGTGATTTACATTTCTCCTTGACAGTTTTTTTATTTTATTAGCGTTTGTAAGCAGGCAACCAACAAAACATGATAGTAGGGGCAAGTGCAGGCCTCTGTTGTGTAACAAGTGTGTGTGGTGTACACTTACCCTTAATATCATATTTTGTCGAGGCAACTACGGACTAGCGAATTAAAATAATTTTTTTTTTAAAGACGGAAACTATGAGTTTTAAACAATTGAAGTCGGTCAACAACTTTTAGCAAAAAAAATTAAAAACCGGGATATATAGCCATTTTTTAATATTTTATTGTAATTATCGCAGAAATATGTTTTGAGGCTTAAATTGTGGCATTGATTAGTGCCTATTTACAATAAAAATTTAATTCAAACAAAAAAAAAATTATAACTTTTTCCCGAAATTGAGAAAATGTAAAAACGTGTTTTCGAAAAAATATGATCAAGGACTAAAATGGTCCTAAAGCGATTTTTCAAAGCGCTATTTCGACCCGAGAAATATATCTACAACCATATTTTCATAAAATATATGTGATGTTCCATTAAATATTTAAAAAACGCGTTATAAGTCGGGTTTTTTCTTGCTTCGGTTGCTCGGAACGTGCTAGCGATGGGGAAGTGACGAACGGTGGAGGAAGCATCTCTCGATCGCTTACCAGCGCTCGAAGCCTGGCCGTTAGAGAGGCTTTCCCTCCGCATCCTCCACTAGCAGCCGAAGCAAGAAAAAACCGGATGTTCAAACGCGTTGTTTAGGTATTAAATTGAACCTCACATATGTTTCATGAAATGTGGTTGTAGAGAAACTCCTCGAAAACCAATAGCGCTTTGAAAAATCGCTGTAGTACGACTTTGGCCCTTGTTAAATTTTGTTTCGATAACACCCGTTTTTACGTTTACACAATTTCCGGAGAAAAAATTATTATTTTTTTGGCATTAAATATTATTGTAGATATACTCTAACAAAATCCACAATTTAAGCCCCAAAACAGGTTTCTGCGTCTATTACAAGCCCTGTCCATTAATTAAATGTCGATTAAAAATCAAAAAATTATCTTATAATTTTTTTGCGAAAAGTTATTGACCGATTTTAATTATTTAAAACTCACTTTTTCCATCTTTTTAAACGCTAAATTATAATTTTGGCGATTTTTTATAGAATTTTATCTTTGACAAATAATTAAATTAATAAAGTGATCTTATTTTTCTAATTACTAGAATAAAATATGGGATTGTATTAAATGGGATTATATTAAATGCTGTCTGATCAATAATTGACCACGAAACGTTAACAAATCAAAGAATAAAATGTGAGAGGAGTAATTTAATAATCTTTAAAAGAGAATACTGTTTTTGACCAACGTTTGTAGAAGGAGGTGCTTTGGTCAGAATCACGCTCAACCGCCATGTTTTGCTCCCAATTAAGAGTATCACTTTAAAGAGGTTGGGTGTGCTTGGTCTCCTGACCCCGACGCCAGTGTTGGACGAAATGTAATTCCAATTACAATTACAATTTCTTACCAATTACTGTAATTTGAAGTAGCATGAATAAAATTACTTTATGTACCACTGTAATTGTAATTGTGGTCCATAATTACAATTATAGTGGTTTATGAAGTAATTGTATTCATGCAACTCCAAATTACAGTAATTGGTATGTAATTGTAATTGTAATTACATTTTGTCCAACACAGCCCGAGGCCGATCCACGACCGGTATAAGATAATAAATAATTATCTTCCTCGGCCGGATTCGAACCCGGGAGTTAGGAATCTAATGCCTTATCCACTATACTACCCCACCTCCCTAAAGTTGATATAGTGTATTAATTTATTAATTATAATGCATTAATTTATGTTTAACGATATAGTTAACGAACAATAAATATTGTAACAAGATGGAGATATCTTTGACGGTTGATGGAATCAAGGATTCCATTCTACTGCTAACTGGCGTGAATCAACCCTAATGAAATCTTACATCACAAGACATAAAAAATATGTTTTTTTATTTCTGACAGGACATTCAACCATGATCTACTTAATAAATATTTTAAATAACGAGTAACGTGAATAATTAATAAAAAAATATTTTATGCTCGTTATTGAATTTTTTTTATTCTAATAATGCCCAAGACTGGTTAGTAATGTGTTGGACTGTAGAAAGGTAGGTGTCAGAAAGATAAAAAAATATATCGATAAATGGATAACACCTAGACATTATAATTATGTGGGAATCCTTCGATGGAGTCGAACGTTCTGTTTTTAAATGTTTATTTCCCTTTTCTTTTTTCTTTTTTTATGATAACATAAATTACGATATTATTTTATTGCTATTTTTGAATATTTGAATCATCTCTAACAAATTAACAATATTCGCACCCAACGAGACCCATCTAATGTTTAAACAATTTACTAATGGACGACGGACCACGATCGAGCTTAGGTTTTCCTGATGAAATAGTAATTTATTCGAAACCGCCGGGGTTAATGGTACCAAGTTATTCATCAAGTAGTGATCAAACATCAACCTAAAAATTATATTAGTGTATATTTGATAAAATCCTAGCTGAATTACTTTTATTTTCCAGATATATATATATATATATATATATATATATATATATATATATATATATATATATATATATATATATACATTATTTTTTATAATATCTGATATTTTATTTACATTACACAGAATGGTTTAACACAAACTAAAGCACTGTGAAACGGAATGTTGAGGAAAGGTGAATAATGTAAATTTTCAACAATCACGTAAATAGAGTATAAAAAACTTTGAGTATCTCTCATTATAGTCTACTCCTTATATCAAAAATAAAAAATAAAAACAGTAAATTACAGCTAGTGTTAAGGAACAGTAAATTTTCACTGTCCTGTTTTTTGTTTTTTTTAATTTCCATAAAATTAGGATATGAATTTTAAATTTGTAATTGATGGAGGAATCGATAAGTATGAATATGCATATTCTCATGCCTTCATAAATATGTATATTCAATATGTACATCGAATCTCAACCAAAAAATTGTTCTGCCTTTAAAATGGTTTTATCGTGAGCTTGAAATTCCCACAAATTTTGCATCATTCATTTAATATATTTTAAGAATATCGAATGCACCACTGCTTCGCTTTTTTCACTAATGCACCACTCTTTAGCGAAAACCTAAACCTAATAAAATAATTTACATGAGAAATTATTTTATGACTGCCAAGGTAAACAAGCAAGGAAATGTTATGATGGCACTGCATTAAAAAGTTCTGTAGTTAGGAGGAACAGAACGCTGTACTACATGAACATGCTTTCTCTGTAGGAAAAAGTTTAAGAAAACATAACACACTCCAGTATGTCTTCACTCCATCGACTTTCACTTTATTCCCTCATTAGCAAGTATAATTTTAGCCAGACCGTTTAAAAAGTAATTCTCTCATAAGTCTTACTAGTCTTGCTGTTTGCTGAACAAAAAAGTTATGTTTAACACGATATAGAACAACTGGGATCAATATTATCAGACTTCATGTAAAAATACATTCGCGTCGCTTTCTATTATCTCTCATAAGGGAAGGACCCAATTATCGTCCCCCAAAACCAAATCCCAAATTTTAAATATTAACTGAAGTTTAAAACTACCCCAAAAATTATTCAAGCAGCTCTATTTTACACAACAAACGTTGGTATAGATATTGGGCAGAACTAAATAATCTTACCTTTCAGTAAACAAAAACAATACTTATCTGAATGTTAGGATTTTAAAAGAGTCGTCCTAATTGCGCCCCCCAATTAAATTCACAATTGACTGTTTATTTGAAATCAAATAAATGCATATAACTTCCCAAAAACGAAATTCGTTTACACTAAAGTGCTTTAAACGTTTAGATTATAGATTATTTTAGTAAAAAAATGTGGCTAATTTTCCACCCAAATAAAAATCACTGACAAATTTCGTTTGGAAAGGATGCATAGAATTCATGATACCATTTGAAACTTGTCGTGCATTTAACCCATCTTTCTCCCCGTTTCTCTTCAGAGCAGGGGGTTGAAAAACCTAGAGGGAGACGAATTTGGGACTCGACCTATGAAACCAATGGCAGCTTTCTCTACCTTAACCAGTAAAAGTACAAGATTCGGACAATTCCAACATGAAAGTAATACACTAGTCGACGAATAGTAATAATAAAATGAAAAATATCTTTCCGTGACACACCAGAGTAGCGTTCTGAATTTGATCAAAAACTATAACAAGCTTAAAAAATATTGAGCTAAAACACAAACCATCACAACAATTTTATTTTTTGGGTGGTACTCAAGTATTTCAAGAGTTTTTCAGCTGGTAGCAGCAATATCAACGCTAAATAAAAGGAGGGACGAATTTAGGCGACGGGACGGATTTTGGCCACCGAACATTATATTTATTTTTATAACTTTTACACGGAGATTAAAATTATCTGGAAAAAATCAATTGAAAATAAGTGTCGTCGGCGATCATTTGCATACATTTCTTAGACTATTTATCGAGAAAGTTATGTGTATATTATTATTTTTTTTTTAAATCTATGGCTAATCACCACTTGCCATAACTTGAGCTCGTCAATTACACTATACAACTCGTTTTTTGTGTCTGGTCAAAGATCGTCATTTTTCATCATATTATGCCAAAATAGAGTGGAATATGACCTTCCTATTGAAGAATGTTTGCTTTTGTGGCGGGGAGCTAGTTTACTCTAATTTGGAATCCTGAATTATTCTTAATACGGTTGTTAATTAATATGGTTGTAATGTCATCCCATTTTCCTTCTCTGCAAAGTCAAGGCAGATGATTATTCTACTGCTTTCTCATTGGCCGAAACATTAAAAGGGGATCAGTAATTAAATAAATATTTTTTCTTTCATTTAATATTATAAGGGAAATTTAGAGCGCATTGCTGGTGAATTTTTCAACAACGGTCTAAGCCTTGTTTATGTTTTGAGAGTGAACATTGTCCTTTATTTAAGGTATTATCGCTTGGTTTAAACTTAAAAATACATTCTCGAGCCACCATCTATTCAGTTAATTGTGAATCATTCGCGAGTGATGTCGAAATCAGGGACAATGGGACGGCGTTGCAAGCAAACAGCGGACAGTTTTTGTTTTGTATGCGGCATTTTCATTAAAGTGAGGGATTCAAAATATGCCCTAAAATCTAACCCTCAGATTTGTAGGGCATATGAATCATATTTTGGAATCCCTGTAAGCAGCCAGGACAAAGTGTGGGCCCCACATTTCACCTGTGGGAACTGTAAAAAAAACTTGGAAGGATGGTATAGAGGGAAGAAGCGTGCCATGAAGTTTGCACAACCAAGGATTTGGAGGGAACCGACCGACCACGTGAGTAACTGTTATTTCTGCTTATTTGACACGATTAAAGGGCGAAGACGTGCAGATTTCCAGTTCATGGAGCTGGACATCCCATCCTTCAAAGCTCCTAAGCCACATACACAGGAGTTTCCTATACCAACTCCACCTCATCCAGAGCCCATGGAAACTGAGTGTCTTTCTTCTTCAAGCGATTCGAGAGGCAGTGAAGGCCGTTGTTTTGACCCGGAAACTGATGTTGACGAAGGAGGGATACCGATTACGTGTGGAGGGAGTCTCATTCGAGAGAGTTCCAAGTCCCTGAGGCGCTCGAGTGGGAAAACTTATTTTTGACTGCAATGACGGCTCATTTTTGATTTATTTTAAGTGAATTCTGAGTTTATTTTGTTTTGAATACAAGAAGTTCAAAATGTTTTGTGTTTGAAATATTGTTTTTGTATTACAATTCGAATTGATTGCAATTATGAATATTTTAGATGTTTATGTCTATTAAAAATATACTAAAAGCATACTCCTGGCTTCAAAAGCAAATATTTTGAGGAACCCTGTTCATTTTTCTCAATGTTAAGGTCTAACCAAGCAAACACAATCCCTTTCAACCCGAGTTTCAACTTCAATCAACTTGCAACTTATTGTTGCATGTTATCATCGAAGAATTAATTTATAGTTTACTTGAGAGTATGTGAAATTGAATGGAGGTGACTAAGTGGGCGATGCACTGACTGTAAAATTACTACTTAATTTGGTAATTTCATTAGCATTTTCCAACCTTTTCACTGTTATGATACCATTTTAACAATGTTCAAGTTCCAGGAAACCATAGGGCTCTTGCAACAATATTTTTTCATAGTATTTTTATCAATGATTATTAATGAAAACATTAAAAAAAAAATAATAAAATGACAATCATTTTAGTCGTTTATTTAAAACCAAAAATGTGTAATTACATACAATTGGTCTAATTATAAATATAATTATGTATGCATAATTAATATATTTTTTATAATAACATTTTATAAAAATTATTAATGTGGAATCTGCGCCTATTCTTCGGAACATAAATGTTGAATTCGGGGTCTGATTTTCGATATATATAAGATATAAGAAAAAGATTGTTTAGACAAATACGATGTTGGAAAACTTCAGTAATATATTAACTGCTTTCCTATGAATAATTGGATACCTACTTTCAACGAAAAAGATAAGTATCACTGACCACCATTCTCTTTACAACCCCCAACAACCAGCCGTAAACGAATTCGGTTCGTCTTGTACCGTGAAAGGGGTACCAAGACAAGGATTTCAGGCATGAACTAAACGTGAATGATTTTAAAACTTAATGTCCATTGTCCTTGTTCGCCGTCGATTGCTTTAAAAATATGTTGCATTGCATATTTCATTAAATATCACTGGAAATAATTATCTATATTTTCAAAGATTGAATAATATTAGAATTACTATCCTTTCTTTCAAAAAATAATTATAACTCTAAAATGTTTCTACTTCGCTAATATAGTATCATACGATGTCGCAATATCATATAATACAACAAATTTTGAATGCAATAGCCCAATCACATTTAATCAAAAGGTATAAATAGTTTTTAATTGGAATCGCACAATGATAAAATTTTAAAAATAATGAATGCTATAGAGCGACTTTATGCTAACAAGAATACACCGCTTAAAGCCCTTTAAATAATTAACAAAGTTTCATCTTTGAAAACATTTTCCGGAAGAGAACGCTTTGAACTTGTATTTAGGTACTCGTTAAACTTCCTAAAACTGTACCATTACTAGTAATAATGAAACTCCCCGAGGATTCGGATAAGCTTTCTACCAAAAGCGGGAAGCAGCATAATATATGTACATATATTATAAATGAGTTAAATCATAGCTTAATATAGTTTTGGCCAGATGAAACATTTTTAGCCATGATGAAGCAAAGAAATCCTTAATCCATGCGCTTTACTTCAATACTTATGGATTTCTACTTTCCTTAGCGTATAAATAAGGTATGTATTGTAATCGGATCAAATTTTTATAGGTGCAGTTTTCAACGGATCTAGTTTTTTGATGACTAGAAAATTATAAATTTCCTGGAATATTCCAGATGTGCATTTGAAAGATAATTTAATTGTTTACAAAACTAAACAAAAAAAAAAAAAAAAATTAGTCGTACTAATATAAGGGAAGATATAGCAAACATTTTATGAATTTGACTTTAGCCCAAAACGGTAAGAAAGGTGGTTTGAGTGGACACGTGAGATATTTAATACCGGGTCTGATTCTTCTTCATTCATGTATGTATTCGGTTTTTCTTACAAGACAGATGATAAAAAGTATATAAATAAAGAAATATTCAGTCAAAATATGTTGTTTTGTTACTTTTTTTTTTTTATTTTTTTTTTTATTTTCAATACTGAATGTATTTATTAATAATGAAAAAAACTATATATATATGAAAAATATATATATATGTATATTTGTATGTATATTTATAAATTGTTTACTTAGTCGACCTTCATCTGTATATTTTGTAGTTTAATAAAGAGAGCTTGATTCTTTGTTGTCTTAGGCATTGTTATTTTTATATATTAAACTAAATGCTTTGTTTGTTTCAGAGAAGAGCGCGGCTGGACTTCCTGGTGGGATTGTTGCAAGAGAAGAAGGTCCATGGGTCGGGATCGGTAAGAGAAGCTTCAAGCACTACCCTAGCGTAGGTGCGTAGTGCGTAGAACCAACCCCCCCCCCCCCACAAAATACTAATTATAAAAAAATAAACAAAATTTATTCTTTGCAACAACCAAGGTAAAAATAGTAATTTCCAAATTTACATATATAGTATCATTATGGCCTCCTTATGGTACCCTCTGCTCGTTTTTACAAATTCAATGCTAAATTTTTTTAAAATCTATCTACTTTGTATGATTCTGTTTATTTTTTTATTTTTTATATTAAATGCTGACTATCTGGTTTGGTTTACCATGTCCAATCCAGTGTTGCTATGCCATTCCACTATAGATATTTATTGTTCTTACTTTCTTACTTACAGCGGCGCGACAACCCGTTGCCGAGTCAGGGCCTCCTTTATTAGCCTTCACCAGTTGTCCCGATCTTGAGTTACTGCCTTCCTGTTTCGGACCATTAGTAGCTCTCGTGTATCGCATGCACAACATCCAATTACGTGCACATTCAATACAAAAAACATGCACAACATCCTCCCAACGAAGCCTAGGACGACCAAGCCTTGTACCATACACGCGCTTTTTATGCTTTTTTTGGGATTGCGCTATATTCCATCCTCATCAGATACCCAGCCCACCCAAGCTTTCCCAGACGCTCGACCTTGACTATACCTACCTAATTTAGGAGATCACTAAATTCGTTATTGGTCCTTCTTCTGCATTCTCCATCAACATAGATTGGATCACAGATGTTGCGAAGGATTTACCGCACATGAACAGAAGGTCTTGCTCATTTTTCTTGGTTAAGGTCCATGTCTCTGAGCCGTAAATTAGGACTGGACGGATTAGTGTTTTATATAGCAGAAGTTTCGTACTTTTGACAAGGATATTGCTCCTAAAATGTCTTCGAAGGCCATAATAACATCTGTTAGAACCAGCGATTCTTTTTTTAATTTCTGTTGTTGCATTCCCATCTATATTCACCTGGCTACCTGGGTAAATAAATTCATTCACCTTATCAAATGTGAATGTTCCTATCCTTTGTCTCTTGTTCATTGATCACAAGTCCTAGTCTTCTTGATGGGCCTTCAACTATGTCTAGACCATCCGCATATCCAAGTATCTGAACAGTCCTATTAAATATAATCCCAGATATGTCGATACCAGAGCCTCTCACCGCTTTCTCTAAAGCAAGGATAAAGAGGAGGAAGGCAAGGCCATCACCCTGCAGTACACCTTTTCCATAATAAAACTCCCGAGATAGTTCAGCCTGGATTTTAACCGTGCATTTAACTCCTCTCATGGCCATTCGGCACAGTCTCACTAATTTCTTGGGTATACCTAATTCTACACGAGCATTGAGTTCTTGTCTGTCTATACTATCATAGGCATTTTTATAGGCTACTAATAGATAATGAGTCTGTATTTTGTCATCTCTGCCCTTCAGCAAAATCTAATGAAGTGTGAAAATTTGCTCAGTGGTGGATTTTCCACTCCTTAAGCCACACTGGTATTGGCCAAGAACCCGCTGAGCATATGGTAGGAGCTTCTGATGTAGTATGGCGGAGATGACATTGTAAGCCGCAGGCAGCAGGGATATCCCCCTATAGTTCCCACAAATTAACTGATCCCCTTTTTTGTGAATTGGATATATTACAGGTTTCCTGAGGGCTCCAGGTATCCTTTATACAATCCAAATGTCGAGAATAAGATCAGATAATGCTTTGATAAATTCAGGTCTGCCATGCTTTAGTAGCTCCGACCAGACCAGCGTACCCAGGTGCCTTGTTTTTAAGTTTTTCAATTGCCTTTGTGACATCACCCTCTTCTGGGGGTTCAATATCATTGCCACCTTCCAGGGTAGCTGGAACACTTGCTTGGCCTTCAATACTCCCTTCCAAAAGAGCCTGAAAATGCTGTCACCATCTTTCAAGAATCTGGGACTTCTCAAAGAGCAGGGTACCATCAACATCTTTGCAAGCAGTTGTTCTGGGCTTAACACATTTTCTGTCCTAAATAATTTGGTAGTAAAACTTTCGGGTCTCATTAGTATCTTTAAAAGTTTGTACATCCTCTAATTGCTTCTTCTTCCATCGCTTCTTCTCCCTCCTATGCAATTGCTTCTCCTCTCGTCTGCGCTTTCGGTACTCTTCCACAGTTCCTCTAGAACTTACGGGCATAGGCACTATTCTTGTGTTGCGTTGCTGCTCTGCATTCGTCATCAAACCAAACGTTTTCGGATTCCCTCTGTTGAAAGCATAATGTCTCTACTGCTTCTATATTATATTCTATTGCTTCTATATCTATCAACACACATATCTTCAGGCCAGTCTGCCTCTCGTAGCTTATTATCCACGAAGTTGGAGTGCCTGGAACTGGTTTCCTCTTCCTTCAGTTTTATGAGGTTGACTTTTCGGGCTCTTTGGGCGTGTTGAGTTTTAACCATTGATATGCGTTCCCTTAAGCGCGTTATGGCCAAAAAGTGGTCAGAGTCAATATTTGCACTCCTAAAAACTCTAACATCCAGCAGGTTAAATCTGCTTCAATGCATCAATTAAAATGTGGTCAATTTGGTTGACCGTATTGCCATCTGGTGAAGTCCATGTGCCTTTATGGACTGTCTTGTGTGGAAGAAGAGTACCACCTATTACGAGTTTTCTGTAGGCTGGAAAGTTAATTAATCGTTGCCCATTTTCATTGATCTCTTCTTGTAGGCTGTTTTGACCAATTGTTGGGGAGTAAATTGCTTCTCTACCCACTTTAGCATTCATATCACCTTTCATCATTTATTATTCTTATATCTTATATTATTCTCCAATCTAGTTTTCTTTGGTAACATTTCATTACTGTGTGTTTCGTTCTAACCGAATCCCCCAACCATCATCTCCTTTACTTATAGTATATGATAATGTCACATAAAATGCCAATTTTCGGGTTAACACTGATAAAACAGGAATGATGAATTATTTCAACGTTCATTTGCTATCAACAGTATAATTCTACCAATATATTAAATGCTTCTTGATTAAAACTCATCAAAATTGCTTGGAGCTTGAAAATAAAGAAATCCAAAAAAGCAGTCAGTAGGCCAAAAACAATAGATGTACAAGTTGTCCAGAACTATAATAAAATAACCAGTAATACTACAAAGTTTTGGTAAGTATTAGTTCATTCAGCTCAAGATAGCTGGTACAGGACAAATATTTTATTTTAGTTTCAGAAAACAATAATATGAAATTAACAAACTAAAAATATAAACATATGATGCATCTATACGAGAATTTAACCCAGTTTACGGGTACATGTTTCAAATTTCGTATTATATTACTGATTATTGGTAACAAAATATTTTTTACCTTGGTTCATTAAATTCAAAAGGGGGTTAGTTTAAGAACATTTTATAAATAGAAAGAAAGTAATTCTTAACCTTTTTAAGAAGAATTACCTAAGTTTTCTATTCCAATTTAGTCATAATTATCATAATCCTCTTCAACCGCTAATGCAGTATGAGGTGCCTTTCTGTATAGCCAGAACTAAACTGTACGATCCTTAACCATTTCTCTTCCGTCCCATTCCGGGCCTCTCTTTGCAAAGCATTTTCATACTCCTTTTTTCCTAGTGTGTCGGGGTCTTCCTCTGGACCTTCTCCCACCAACCTTAGCTTCGCATGACATCCTGGTAAGAAGATTGTTTTCCATTCTTAAAATGTGTTCAAACCACCTTAGACAGTGTTCTTCCATGATCTTTTCTGCTCGTTCGACACTGAGGTTTGATCTAATGGTTGTATTATGGATGCGGTCTCTTCTGGTTTTCACTTATATCTTTCTAAGGAATCTCATTTCTGAAGCTTGTATTTTGCTCCAATGCATCGTGGTTACTGACCATGATTCGGAGGAGTAAGCTAATATGACTGGACGTCTGAGATGGGCAGGCCATGTAAAGGAAAAAATATTCGTGCGTAGAAATGTTGGGGATTCGAAATTGGAGAGGAGAAGCACAAAATAGGGAAGACTGGTGGCTCGCTCCGACTGCGGCAAGCCTTGACGAAGTTGTAACGCCATCGAAAAATAAAAGGTTAATATGGGGAGAAAAGTAGATTTGTTCACCTTCAGTTTCACGTCCTTGGAGACTTCTCTTCTATCCAGAATGTTTCTATTTACAGCATAGAACAATTTTCCAGCTGAGTACACTCTCTCTTTGATCTCATTATCGATGATAACGTCCTCAACCAAGTGGGCTCCTTAAAAGTTAAAGCTTTCAACCTGTTCGATGGCTTTGTCTTTAATTCTTATTACTCTTATCCCTCGCTAAGACATCCTGCCGATTCTCATCACCTTTGTTTTATCAGGTTTTATCTCCTTATTGATTTTTTTTCTAATCCTGCTAGAAGAATCCTAATATCATCAATCAGATCCCTGCAGTTGTTGGCAAGGACTACTATATCCTGAGCGAAAGCCATCAAGAAATAGGGAACTGGTCGTATCTAAGTCTAGAATAAATTGAAGAGTGCGTAAGATGCAATCCTGTCTTATCCCAAGATTAGTTCTAAGCTCTATAATAATTATTAAACTAAAATGTTTTGGAGAGCATCATTGTTCCAAGTTCTACATGAATATGTACTCTAGTACTAGGCAATAATGGACCACGATGTCTGAAAAAGGATCTTCACAGTATCGGAAAGCCTTCATGCTTCTTCTATATTGTCGGACAAAGGGTTTATCTCAAAAGAGCTTCAATTTTCTTAGAGAACAACAAAATAAAAAAATATGATATTTATAGAATCCGAAATATCCAAGATTTGAATATCATGAACCGATGGACTTACCAAATGTATTAGATAAGAAGTACAAAGGTGGAATTCAGCATTTTTATATCGGTTTCTAAAAGGCTTCAAATTCTGTTGACTGTCAGGACTTGTTTAATATTTTGATATAACAGGAAATACTAAAAGCATTAGTTGCATCAATCAGGGATGTGCGCATGACCGAAAAATTAAATTGTGTTGGAATCAGTAAATTTTATTCCGCAAAATTTTAGATTCTTCAGGTTCGAAATTCAGTTTTGGGGTTCATTCTCTGATGGGCGCTTAGGCTAAAGAAAGAACAATGCCTTTCGGTTTACGAAAAAAAAGTATTGCATTGAAATATTGGACTGAAGAATCTCAGTTATCCATTTTTCGACAGGAGAAATTATACGACTACAAAACACGGGACTCTACAGAACGCGAGAAAATTATCGAGACGGGTAGGCAATGAATCACTAAAATTATTATTGGGTTGTCCGGAAATAAATGCAGGTTTATAGTTTTAAAATAAAATAAATGAAACGGAACTATTTTTATTAATCAAAGTACACTCCATTACTCTCGATACATTTCTGCCAACGTTGGTAACTTTTCCATTCCCTCTGACTAGAATGGTGAACCGTTATTATTAACAAATTCTGAAAATGCATTTTTTAACGAATTTCGATCAATGAAATTTTTACCTTTAAAAAATTAAACATCTATGTCTAAAAAAATGGTAGTCCATAGTCGAGAGGTCTGGAGAGTAGGACAGCTAAGGCAGAGTCTTGTTTCGGTAAAGAAGTGCAGCGCAAACTTCATAACTAAGATTTTTTTGGTGGTCATTTAATGCATGAAGAACCCAAGTTGCTTTTTTACCTTTCCAATTGCGTTGAGGTGATCAGCGATGGCCGATTTGGTCACTGAGAGTTTCACTGCAAGTTCTCTAACAGTTGTTCTGGGATTTACTTCGGCTGAAGCTCGCAGAACATCGTCATCAAGGGAAGAAGTCCTTCCACGACCATCTTTGTCTTTAAGTCTCCCTCTCGAAGTTTTTTAAACCATCGTTGAACTAGCACTCACTAAAACTGCTATCGCCCTAGACTTCTTTAATTTTTCTGGCCGTTTGGGCCCCATTCCAACCGCATTAAAATCGTAAAACAAAATTATGCGAAAATCATGCTTTGACATCTTAGTGAATAATTTCCAACTGATGAAATGCTACAGAAGATAAAAAACATTTTTGTTTGGAAGAGGATTAGTAAGTATTGGCGCCCATACAAAAGAATAATCCCTCAAACGTAAACAGTTTGTTATATAGAGGGTTAATGTAAAGAAAATATGAAATCCTGCATTATTTTCTGGACAACCCAATATAAGCGATGATCTGAAGGGTAAATGTCCAAGCACATCCGTACAACCTGCGCATGTGCCACTCTCAGGCACCTAACTAGTAGACTCAATTCAAAGGGTGGGATCTATTCATAAATAATAATGAGAAGTGATTCTCTTCTTCTATAAATAATATACATAATGAAAGAATGTCAATTAAAACTAATCCATATTATTAATTATATTAATAATGAATTAATTTCCTTAACATAAATTACCTTATAATTGATTATTAATAAAATTGATGCAAATATACATTTATAAACAATACAATAATAATATATGATCAATAATAAGCTAAACTCTTTTCTGCGATGAAGGCTTAAAGTAAATTATTTAAAAAATGTTCCAAGGAAGGAAGATTATCAAAATTCGTTTATCTTTATATCAATATTTTGCTTATAAATTATATAATATATTAAATTATTTTGCACGTCTACATATACTACATTATTGGCCACTTGACTGCACATTCTATTGCCATATATTATCCTTAAGATTTGAGTTTAATTCGTCCGAATTCTTACATTCTACTACTGGCCTATAATACATCTAACTAATATCTGACTATTCAGTTATTAAATAATTTGATATGAAAAATAATTTAGCAAGAATATTATTATACAATTATTCGAATTATTCGATTTCCAATTGTCCGAAACGTCAATATATGAATAAGAAGTGCAGAAGTGTGAAGGCGCATCATTTATCTTCCTATATTGGTCAATTTTTTAAATGATCAATAATATTATATGATGTATTAAAAAATAATTGATAAGGTTCATAAGTCATAAAATTGTAAAACAAATAACTCTGGTGTTTGTAATCTAAATTATTTCTCCAAACAAACCACTTTTAGAATTTAATAGAATTCATTTGGAGAATTTATTCTCATTACTAATCAGTTGTGGATGTAACTGAAATAACACTCCTGTTTCTCGATAATGTGGAAAAGAGTGAGCCCACATTTACCTTCGACGTGATTTTCTTCTTTTTATTATTATTCTTTTGTAAAACAGATAAAACAAGAAGTGCACGTGCGTCCTCTGATTTTAACATGTACTAACAGTTTATAAAGGGAAGGTTGCGAAAAGCGCCCATCTGAGAATGGCTATCAAAACTGAATTCCGAACCTGAACGGGCCTAAAATTTTGCCGAAGAAGTTGATTTCACTAGTTGCCTAATGTGAACAAAACAGATGCTTTTATAGATGTTCATTACAAACCTTGATCCAATGTTATAATAAATAGAAATTAAACATGTTTCAGTTTCATTTATATTTTTACGAGTATTTTAACCTAATAAAAAACATAACCATTTATCGAATGATTTCCAAGTTTGTCTACGTTCTGAAACATTTATTTGGAATATTCCAATTCACATTTTTGAACTTAGAAGTTACTTTTTTTTATTAAAAATACCGTTGGTTAACCAAATGTCAGATTGCTTTATACTGAAAAAATCAAATTTAACCAATCTTCTTAATGAAAAAATTTAAAAAAAAATTAATATTAAAAAACTATTTTTCGAAGGTATAAGAAATATATTATTTTTTTCTTCGGTTAGCGATAGGATATTCTGATTTATGAGACGGCAAAGGGCACCATAAAAATTCAGTGAATGATGAGAAGTTATTTACAGCAACAACTAAAGATGATTGCTTACTTAAAAAATATGAACATTTCTGAAATTGATGTAGATTGGAGAAGACAGTCTTGTTTGAAAACTTCATGTTATGGATCTTAAAAAATTATGAAGAGCGTTAAATTATTATGGGCATTAAATTTAACTATAAAATTTAATTTAAAAAATGCTTTTTTAACAGCTTATCCGAAGTAAGAAATAACAAAATAAAATGGGCGTTTAAAAAGTTATCTAAGTAGTTATAATACTAAACATATTAATGTGTGCACTTTTGTCATGGAATCATAAATTCTAGTTCTTAAGAATAATTTTATGACAAATTACAACAATAATGTTTATATTTTCTTTAAAAATAAAGTTTTCTTAAACCCTTCAAGCCATACTGCTGGCGTGTAAATATCAATTAGTTCAATCAATATCAATACTTAAAATTAGTTATAACTTCTAAACTATTAACTAAATAGACTGTATCATCTTGGGAGTGGTCTCATTCCATTCAGAAACAAAAAACTACAAGAAACGATACCTTACTCGACTTACTTTGCACAAATTATTTAGTGAAAATCTCGCCCCTATCTCGTTTTCGGTCACCTCAGAGCGGGGTATACCTTCGTAATTGGGACGGATTCTGCAAATCTCGATTCCTATTCCTAAAACCAAGTTATGACCAAAGTTTCAGGGATATACAAATTTTAAACGATGGGAGAAAACGAAACCTCTTTCAGCCACTTATGTGAATCCACGTTAACAGCACTGGGAGAGTAAACCGGTATAATTTTGTTTATTGGTAAAAAGTTAAATTTACAGGTTTTATGTTCAAACCTCACCATCTCGGTTAATACAATTTTTAACAGAGCCTCATTTTTAAGATAATTTTGGCCTTCAATATTTCTGGAGATAATTGAACACTAGTCTGCAAAAGAGTGGCTTATTGCGGTTTTCGGCGATTTACGCCCTCAGGACGCGTCGGATCAGAAAAATCATTTTAAAACCAGATTTTCTAGGAGAATTCTTTATTGAAAATGTTTCCATTAGAAATTCCAAAGTTAAGTGTGCTGGAGAAGAACTGGAAGAGGTTGCAAATTCGGCTTCACCGCCAAAATAAACTTCATCCACCATAACTAAGACCTACCAATGTTCATTTCGAAATTCTCAAAACTCCCGAAAAAAATGGGATGAGCAGGGAATATGAAACACCCTGTGTATATACCCTAAAATATAGTAAAGCATAAAGTGTATGTATATAAATATTTACATGTATGTGTGTACGTTTTAAGTTTAAAATGTAATTATAGTTTAATTTTTTAAGTTTAAAATTCAGTAACCATGTTATGACAAAACATTCAAAAAACAATCTTGAATCGGGAAGGGGCGTTAGATATACCATTCCACATAACAATAAACATTTTCTGAAATTACGCCTTTTCAGAGCATAACACCATTGCTAATGCATTGTGATCTAGATAAAAAAAAATACCCTGAACCATCTTTATTGTTGGACAGTTCTAATATACCTTTATCTTTAATTTCAACTGAAATTCATTAGTGTGATACTGAATACTTTTGCAATTAAAGGCATGATTTTTAATTCAGATAATTATTTAGGAACAAAAATTTGGATTCCAAAATTCATGTACAAATGAATAATGCTTCGGTTGGTTTGTATATATAATTTGAAAATTTCAACCTCGGGTTTCTCTTTGGTTAGTGAATTTGTGTAAATGCGTATTGCCTGCATATAAACACACTTGGATTATTCTTAAAAAACAATAATTTCGTCAGTTAGATTTAATTTTTATGGGAAACAACCAAGGAATATTTTAGAATTTCGTTAATATGAATAAACCACAAGCTCTACAGGGGTATGTTTTTGGTAAAATGTAAAAAACAAATATTTAATTCAATCTCATTTGTTTCATGGTATTTTAGGTATATTTGAAGAAGATCCTATCAATAAGTGGAACAAAAGAGGTCTAACTAGTGGAGTGGGTAAGATTATTTTTATGTTGAGCATTTTTTTTTTAATCAGCTTATTGTGCCGAAAAATCAATATGCTTTTTGAATTATGGCTTAAATATATATATATATATATATATATATATATATATATATATATATATATATATATATATATATATATATATATATATATATATATATATATATATATATTGGAATTATAAAAAAAAATCTTACTATCGTATAAGACAATTTTCAAGGTAGATACGAAATTAAAGATAACATCGAAAATTTTATATTTTATATCGAAAATATTATATATTTTATATATAAAATAACATCGAAAATTTTATATATTTAATTAGCTAAGGGCATCATAAATAGACCTCAAAGAAAAGAGAAATAACATATAATAAGCAAAAGAAGCTAAATAATCTTTCGAAAGCCAATACCAATCATAATCAATAGTGGTTCAATATCCGTATGAATATGCGTTAGCTCAGCCGCTACATTGCTTTTCGAGGGATCTCAGGATTGGAAACTTCTATGTTCAATTAGGTACTCAGTTATCCATCTGAGAAAATTGTAAAAATGTGTAAAATCGATAGTACAAAGTGGCACTTCCGGTAAGTCGATTTTGGAGAAAAAGTTGGTGTTACGTCCCAGGCATATACCTACCTTAAATTCGCAATTTCAGTTTTGTACAGCTTTTTGTTTTTGAGTTAGACTTATCACCTACACACAGACACCGATATACCATTTTGTGAGACTTGGTTATTTTGACTCAGGTTATTCAAACATAAAAACGTGTATTTCCGTTGAAAATTCGGATTCGAAATTTTTCACGATCAAAATACTTTTCCATATATAGGTAAGTATAAGTGAAAAAGAGTTATGTGAAAAACATTAATTGATGATTTTATATCATCAATGAATGGGAATGATGAAGTAATTGAATAGTGAAATTTGTATAGCTACTAAAACGTACCTCGCAATAAAATATCATTTTGCGCAATGCACCTTTTGATAATCCGTTTAATTTCTTTAGTTTATAAAGAGACTAATGCTTAATAGTAGTTTCGGAATTGAGTTTTTTTTTTCTTTAAATGTTACTCCTCAAACAAAACGAGATATGCTTTGGCGCAAAAAACAAAAACAAAGTGGCTCTTGCCTTTTCTACTGAAGATTATTCTGATTTATATTGACTTGTAAAAATTCTAGCTAAATGCTAAAATTTAGCAGGGAAGTAAAGTGAATTCAAAATAAAAGTACTATTACATATTTATAGTCTGCCAGCAAACCCCCCTTTCCATTCTTGTAGCAAACCATAGCTTTTAATAAGAAAACTATTAAAATATCCGAAACATGCATAGAAGTTTGTGGTAGGGATGAAACATCTTTTTAAATTCATAAGCATTATTTACAATCAATAATGACTCAATAAATGATAAAGGATGGTCTTTGCAAAAAATTCCAACTTTTTCAATAATCACCATCTGAGTGTAGCATGAGTCATTTCATGCGGCTTTTGCTCTTAATTTGATTTTCTGCTTTTATGTGGACATAAAATGTTTAAGATTCTAATTTTAATAGAAAAAAAGTTCCTTCTACCAAATTCATATCTATTCAGCAACCATTTTAAGAACAAACAGCAATGCCGCTACTTATATTTGAGTGTTTTGTCGGTATTTGTAGAATGCTTTCTGCATAACCAATTATGTCTTATTTCAGATTTGAATCAATGTGGCTTTTACAGTGATCTCTCAATTACTTCATATTTGCATGCTATTTTCTTGTTGATTCGTGTTTCTGCTTTTCTCTTTCATGATTGTGAAAATTAAATTAGAAATAGGAAAGTTATTGAGCTATTCAACTGCTGTTAATTAATTTGTAAATACTTTAAAAAAACAAAACAATATTAATGTAGAATTTAATATTTTTTGAAAGATCCTAAATGACAAAGAAAATGTGAAGTTACAACGAACATTACTATTTTAGAAACAGAAAATGGAAAAATTACACCTCCCTCCCATCGGGATATCGTACTAACGATGGATTCATCATAGAAATCTAAAATATAAATAAAAAAAAAACAATCCGTCCCATGTCTGTTTGAATCTTTTTTTAAGGTAGTCGTGTTCTATGCTGAAATAAGTTTTAATTACTCATTTACCGTCAATTGTTTTAAAATTAGAGAATGTGGAATGGACGTTGTCTTCTTTTGATGTATTTACTTTAATATAGTTGCTTTGTCGATAGAGCATTTTACCACAAAATTCTGTATTTTTCTTTCTGATAAGAAGTTTCAGGGCTGAAATTCCTCATCATCAGACTAAATTTTGTTTTTTCATGTTGTTTTTCTTTGTTGCTATACATTTTCAGTTTTTGCTATAGTTGTGTATCTGCCGTCTAGGAAAATTCAAAATAACAGGTAGAAAACTATAAAATACAAAACCAGATTTTCAGATTTGAAGTAAAGGAAATTTATAGAAAAGTTTATGTTCGAATAGACATTTCCTCATTCCATTTTCTTACATTCACAACACTCAAGTATTTATCAACGCTCGTTACAATATCGGGAAGTATACATACGTTTCCACCCCTCGGAAAAAATAAAGAAAAAAAAAATACTCTTTTTATAACTATGAACTTCTATATTTTATGGCTGAGTTATCACAAGATGAAAGAAAAAAAAATACATTAACGAATACTTTTAAAGAAGAAATTAACCTAGGAGTTAATATAAAAAAGTCTACAAAATGTTAATATATAACAATTATACCTGACATTCTAAAATAAACTTATGTTTCGTGCGGCTAAAATAATTTAGTAAAAATTTTTGTAATATTTAAAGTTATGATAAGCTTGCTAATGGAAGTAAGTCCGTAACTCATCCGGTAACACTTCCATTTATTACACTTCCGTGTACCCCTACATTACCACCAAGCATGGTACTCCTTGGAAATTTATATTTTTGTTACAGAGTACGAACTTAGGACTGCCTAAGTTTACTGAGACTGTTGATTATTTTAATTATTTATAAATTATAATTGAATATACGAGAAAGAGATAGAATAATACGACTAGTGATAACAACTGGAGAAAAAAAATAAAGAATTGTTCAATAATATGAATATCGATAAAACAATAAGAACCCATCATTCAAGGCCAATAATAAAAAAAACCCAGCAAATAACTAATCAGCCAACGTTTCGCCAATGAAGGCATCATCAGCACAGAAAAAGACAAGATCAATTAAAATTATTTCTATTAATTGAAAGTTCCTCAGTTCCCACATTGAGAATCACTGTGATAGAGCCTCAGTATAGTGCAGTCGTATACTAACCGACATGATAAAAGCATAAAACGTTTTCTCAAAATTATTTTTACCCAGTTCCAGGTAACTCTAACCTAGTTAATTTGTTTTTGTGGTTAGATTTAGAAGAAAGCAGCTAATAATGAATCCTCTCTTTTTCCCCTTAAGAAATCTTAAGATAAGGGTATAATCACCGTCTTATATATTACAATTCTTGCTTTCCTGGACAGACTTTTGTATCGGAGCACCTTTTGCAGGGTATAGAAACATCTAGTTCCTGCTACCACCCTGCCTTTTATTTCACCTTCCAAATTATTGTTCTCCGTCACTACTCCCCTCAGGTACTTAAATTTATCACAATTCAACAGTATCTTCTCTCTCCCTGGTATGTCGGGATGTTTTCATATAACTTGTCTTCTCTGTACTTATCATGAGTCCTAACTTTTGAGCTGCTTGTTTGAACTCTTCTGCAGCGCCTGCTAGTGCTGCTTTAGTTCTCTCTGATATAACACCATCCGCGTATGCCATGTGTTGTGTGAGCCTATTATAGATGGTACCACCAGGGTTAGTCTTAATTTTCCAAATCCAAGGCGAGATTAAAGAGTACCGATGATAATGGGTCTCCCTGTTTTAAGCCATTGTTAACCTCGAAGCCATCCGATGTACCCACTCTGGTTTTGATCTGATAACTCGTCCTTTCTATGGTCATCCTTGTCAATCTTATTAGTTTACTAGGTATCCCCAGTGACTGCAAAGCCTCCAACAGCTTACTCCTGTTTTCACTGTCATACGCCAGTCGGAAGTCGATGAACATATGATGTAGATCTATATCATATTCGTACGTTTTCTCCAGAATTTGCCTGATAGCGAAAAGGTGGTCCGTAGTCGATCGTCCTGGGCGAAAGCCACTCTGGTACTCTCCCAGAATTTTTCACTCCTCTCCATTAGCCTTCGACATATTGCCACTGACAGGATTTTATAGACTATGGGTAGGAGCGCTATTCCCCTGTAGTTCTCACAGTTGATTTTATCTCCCATTTTGTGTATAGGAACTATAACAGCCTCCCTCCATTGGTCTGGCATTTTTTCTTTTGACTGTATATCCCATATTATCTTGTAAATCTCATTCCAGGTGGTTTCTCTTGCGTATTTTATTAGTTCTAACGGGATTTCATCAGGTCCTGGAAACTTATTGTTTTTTAGAGAAAGAATTATTTCTGTAATTTCCTCTCTATCTGGTGGTATATCCTCATCAATGTCCTCATGATATATCTGGGTAATGTGCACATTACTCGTTTCTGCATTTAGGCTTTCTTTGAAGTATTGAGTCCATCTTCCCTTGATTTGGTCACAGTCAGTGAGAAGGTTTCCATTTTGGTCCAGACAGAATTCTGGTTGTTGGCTAAAGCCTTGTCTTAGCCATTTAACGCCCTTGTAGAACTTCCTACTCTCTTGTGCTTGAAATATTTCTTGCATCTCTTCCTTGTTTGAATATTGCATTATTCCTTGTTGGATGTGCTCTTTTCTTGTCACGCATAATTCTTTTAGTCTTTCTTCTTTTTTCTGAGTATGCTTCATATGTACTGCGTGTTTTCCTTTGGAGCATCCTCATCCGAGCTTCATTCCTTTCTTGTAGGGCCCTTTCACACTCGCCATCAAAACAACTTATTTATGAATTCCAAAAAAAAACTTACAATAAAGCATAATTGAGTAATTAACTTTGTTAACAGGAGCTTTAAGCGACATGCAAACGTTCTTCGAAAGTCTCCGGAACAACCTAGACTACCTCGAAACTCTCCCAGTCGAAGAGAGAGAGATGCTTCTTGGTAAAGCCCCATCTGCACCAGGTAAAGGAATCTCAATCCCATAAAAATATTCTTTGACAAATTGACACAATGATAAGTATGTAGATTTTAAAATAGTGTGTCCACATACACGATAATGTGAAAATTATTCAAAAGCAAATAGTTATCAGAAAGAAACCCAGCAAAAAAAAAAATTAAGTTTGATAGATAATTTTGATTTAGCAACTGCCGTTTGAGGATTATTTTTACAGGACATTTATAAATTTCTTCATATTGTAATGTTACATTATTATTTTTATTTATTTTTTATGTTTCAGAAAGGGAGGTATCATCCAGGCCATCTAATTCAGCCGCCTACCTTCATGCTTTAAGAAATCAACGCCCATCTTACAAAATAAGAAATTTCGTTGATTCTTCAGAACCAGCATCATTGCGTGGTACAAACCGATATGATCCCAACCTCCTCTGGACTGGTCTTGGAAAACGTCGTTAATTCCTCATTTAGTCTGATCTATTACTCAAAAATAAATAAACATTACATGTAATAATCATTAAATGTACTATTTGGTTTTATTAAATTATTATTTAATAGTAGGTATGAATTAAATAAAGTTACTGAGCATCTTTTTCTATAATGTTTCCTCAGTACTTCCCAGTAATTTAAATCTAGCTGAGGTGAAGAAATTATTATTGAATATACATTTTAGTTTGTTTTACTATACATATTTTTTTTCTATTTTTTTCAATTAGACCAATTTCTGTTCTGTGATAAAGTAAAGAGATAAAATCTAGCTTGTGAGGATAAGGATATTAAATTAGACATTTTTTTTTCTAACGATAACATATTGCATTAATTAAACCAAAACTGAAGACAAAAATTGAGCTAAATTACAACAAAATCTTGCAGTTATAATTAAATTAATATTACCGGTGCTGCTCTAAGAAAATGAGCCGAAAGACAATCTTGCTTTATGAAGTTATATTGTCAGCAACTTAAAAATTGTAATAATAAAATCGTTGCTAGACATCCCTTAGCAATGTTTTCACATTGCTAAGGGATGTCTAGCCACGATTTTATTATTACAATTTTTAAGTTGCTGACAATATAACTTCATAAAGCAAGATTGTCTTTCGGCTCATTTTCTTAGAGCAGCACCGTGATGGACACCCATTCCTAACAATCTTAAACCTTATATTAGCACTAAAGATCTCTGATGACTGAAGAGGAACAGTCTCCAAAACCCGGCCTCACTTTCCTTCGTAGGTGAGCGTACATTATCGGTACCACCACCCTCGAATCTGTATATAGGATTACCCAGGATAAAGAATGTGCTGAGAAGAAAAATGAAATAAGAATCCCTATGCAAAACACAAACAGTAGATAGAGATGAATGGTAGTATGGCCGACTCGGGAGAGAGTATGAGTGAAACGTTAATTATACTACTAAACATTAAAAGGTTATACCCGTTATTTAAAAGATGAACAGCGAGAGGAGCTCTGATTGATATAATTTTTGGTTTAGATCAGTGCTTCTCTATACCTCCGTTTCATTGAGCGTCTTCATAATATAAGCACATATTTGCAGTAAAACTATACAAGGAGAAAAACTTTTATTTAAAAAAAATGGTTTTCTTGAATGTCTCGGGCAACGATGTGGTTTTCTGTACGCTACTGGTGGCGGACCAATACAGCCAAAAAGCACTTAAATGTAGATTACTTAATAAGATTTTTAGCTGGAGGCTTGAAACATGGCATGTTTCCTAATCTCTGCTAGGGATTCTATTGCAGAGACAGACGCCCAGATTAATATTATCGCACTTCACAAATAGGGTTTAGTAACCAATTTTTCAGATCGAAAAATTAATATCATTTTGGGATTCAGCTTACTCCGAAAACTCATAAAATAATGAAATATCATTTTATAATAAAGATTATTCTTTGTAGAAAACAAACCTTTTTTTTTTTTAATGGCTAAATGAATAATTAAGAACCAAAGTAGCAAGGTCTAAAGAAAATTCATATATAAAATAAATTAGTTAATAATTCATCACTCGTGAAAATATAAAGTTCTAAAAGTATGTATAAAATTATTACAATGATAAAATGACAAATAAATATTTGTTTATCTCCACCTCTTCATTTGAAGAAATATGATAATTATCCATATCTAGCTGTAGTTCGTTTTAGTCAAAATCTGTAAACTTTTGTAATCCACAAGTTTCATAACTTTTTTGTCTTCTATTGTTGCATCCTGAAGACTAAGGAGAAGTTTTGCTTCATCCTCCAGGTTAACTGAGGTTGATCGCCATTGTGGTCGCAAGGAAGGAATAGAAGGTTCAGAAGATAAAGTTAGTTTGTGGATTATATGTGTCTCTTCTGACATCCAACCGATTGACATCGGGAGTAAAATTGGATCGGAGTAAAATCCAACAATGCTTTTTCATAAAAGAGAATCATATGTACAGAAGAGGGCATGTAATACCACTGTAGTAGGGGGCATAAAGTTCATAGTCTTCCAAACAATATTATTCGAATTCGATGGAATCAATTTTGCGGCCACTGGCAAGAACCTGAAGGATGATATAGAACCTAGGGGTATGGTCTTCATTTATCTCATTTCTTCGCTCCCCACTTCGAGTGATTTTGTAAACTCAAAGAACAATTGGTTCGTGTTCGACCGATATTTCTGGGCCAAAGTTCAAGGGAAGCAGCTAATTTTTGGTTTGACCCTCTCTCCAGGTCCTTGGTGAATACTTATGGTGATTTTTAAAGAAAAATGAGAGGCAATAAGAAGGTACAGCGCTAAAGAAGGTCTGAGTTGTAATTACTTTTAATATACTTCTAATACTAGTACTTAAGGCACAAAGATGAATTTTAAATCCCAGAAATCAAAAGTACAAAACAAGTGCATTTGTTTTGTGGATTCATTTTAGTTTATTATTTTCAACTTTTCCTTACTGTTTCAGACAAAGTTAGTACTGCTGTAAAATTAATTTACGATTTAAGCGTCGGAAACTTGAGTTATGATCACCCGAAATGTTGTCTAGTACAATTTAACTCACAGTTTGATGAGAGAAAAAAATTGATCTTTAGGCGATTTTTCCAGGTTTTATGCCCAACTGCCGTGTATGGTAACTTTAAGAGTTTTATCAGGCGGCCAGTAGACATTAGCAGTAGACGCTATAATGGCATATCTGCCTTGTTAAATTCCTCTATGAGGACACCTACGTCAATACAGTTGAACCTGTAAAATCTATCCCAGTCCATCTGTAATGGGTCGAAATGTCTAAGCAACATTATAATCGTCCTTACCATTCTTCAGAATAGATGCTATGGTTTTATGTATTCCATGATTTCGGTACTCGTCGAAGTAAAATATTCAGGTCTTCTAGGATTAGGATATGGAAGAACATCATCAGTACCTACCTGGAATCTCAGATAGCTCCATCTCCCTCCCCCCCATCAGCATTCCTGAACAACCAACTATTTTAGGGGATTAGGGATATATAAATTATTTGTCACTTCCAAACTAGTTTCGAATGTTATACATTCATCTTCAGTTCTAAAAACAAACAAAAATTCAAAAATACAGTTCTGTATTATTATACATGTTAAATTAAATGTAATATAAATTATTACTATAAAACATTTATGAATTATGAATTTAATTAAGACAAGAAATCGGATACATGTTGGCACTCACCAAAGTTTAAGTAGAATATTGCGAACAGAAAAGTTTGTATAGGTTTGTTCTCGCATTGAAATAGAAATGAAAGAAGTGTGGGGTGTTCATAGGTAAACGGTTTCAGGGCCATTGACGACTGACTATTTTAGGGGATGCAGGCCACTTCAAGTAGTCCCACCTACATGTTTAATTGTGCTCTGTTGAATATCTACATGTTTTGGGATAGTAAAAAGATCACAGTTTACCTTCAATGGATTCCTTTTCACTGAGGGAAGGGGCTTTTCAGGGTGTAATTTAAATGATTTTATTCTTCTGAATATAATCAGATCTACAATGGAAGATCATTTCAAAGCTGCTTGAGTTCTCTGGTGAAGTAGATGGTTTGATGTTTTCTAACCACTAAATTATAAAATAGAGAATCTTAATTTTCTAAGAAGTCATCTGCATAATGCATGACCTTCATAGTTGATTCACAGCTCAAATAATAGGAAATAAAGTCTACCACAAAAAGGCTCAAACCACAAGAGTCCAGTGTCTTTAAACATTGAGATACTCCACCCACGCCATTTACAGTCTCAAAGCTAAAGTAAATAACGTGACCTCACTATTATTACTAATACCGTGTTATTATTAATGATACTTTTGCTAAGGTAACCAATTACCCTTTAAACGCTGCTATTTTTATTTCTAAAGAAGTAAAACAAACAAAAACTCCCAACTTCCTAAAATTTTAAATTAGAACTTAAACAACTAATACATTGGTTTATAAGTGGCATTTAAAAGGCTAAGTAATCAACTAATGTACTATACCCTTAACGGAGAAACTTTGCAATATTCAATTGAATATAACTGAAAACATCAATGATTGTATTATATCATTAAAATAATGAGTGGTAAGCTTTGTGTGACCCATTATGGTCAATTTTGCCAGACATTTCAAGCCAAGACAAGGCCTTATACGAGGGGGCCAACTGTATCCTATTCAGCTTCTTTTAAATAAATTATAAATTAGCTGTTGGTTAACACAAATGGCGCGAGAGAGTGCTAGTGCGGCTGCCTTCCGTAGGAACCACTGATAATGCGTCCCGATTGTAAAGCTGTACCTTTATTTTATTGATAAGGTATTGTGTGGTGAGTGCGCATTACATTTTATAAAATTAGAATTTAAATGACAATTAAATCTTTATTTTTGAAGCTATATTTTTCCTGTTTTTAAAATGTTCCTCAGATGATTAAGTTTAAATATTACAATCGAGCTCACGTTTCAATCACATCCATTATTATGAGATTGATAATTAAATTTAGCAGTACATAGTATCCACTTGCCTCTGCCTTAAGGGATAAGTGTGTGCGAGGTGTCTGAAAAACTCATTATTCTAACAGTAGCGGTTGTGGGGCAAGTGCAAAATAGTTTGTTTCTGGAGGATTATTATACTCATTTAATCATCAAAAAAAGTTAAAAAATTGTCTGATTCACATTTTACAATCTTCAGTGAGTCATGAAAGTGGGATGAGGAACATAATTGAATAAATGTGTTGAAAAGAAGAACTGTTACTTCAATGCACTATCCAGCAGTTGCCCCTGGATTGTGCAGTACCAAACCATGGTAGTAGGGTAAATGTACGCCACATGCACTTCCTTAGCAAACTTTCGTGACTGATTTGTGATATAACAGGGATTAGAATTCATGCTTCATAAAGGGCAGCTCTTATTAGTTCAGAATTTGGATTTAACGAGACGATATGACTTACCCCATATTACCTTAATCATTTAAACAAATTTGGTAAATAGTTACCAAGTACTGGAGTAAATTACTCCAATTCCGAAGGATTGGATTAATTTGGATCTGTCCGGGATTTGGACAGTTCTAATAGATATTTTTTAAGTTTTACCTTCCCCCAAAACATATGTTAAAAGCATTAATGGTAAGGTTTGCCTACTGAAAAGAAAAAAAAACGGCTACTCGTACATAATAATCAAAAAAAAAAAAAAAAAAAAAGAAGAAATTGGTTTGGGTAGTTTAGGTATTTTTATTATTTTTGTCGATTATAATTGCACGTCAAACACTATATCCCAACAAATATCAAAATATTCCAACGTAATTGTTTTTAGAACGGAAGATAAACCAAAATATTCCAATTTTCAATTCCCATGAGTGGGTGAGTGTGTGTGTATGAGCTAATATGACTAAGAAATAATTACAATAAAATTAAGGTAGTTATTGGGACCTGTCACTCCCTTATCAATAGGAGCGTGGTCTCAGTAAGGTTATATCCCCACCCGTCACCAGTTGCCGTCATTATTCTTCCCCTTTGTCCTGGTTTTTGAAAACCGCGTATTCATTGCAATCATTAAAATTATTACTGCCTTAATTACATATTTAAAATTGTTAGTGCTGTCGACTTCCGGTGATCTGGGGAAGTTTAAGTAATAATTTAAAGGAGAGATAATTTAAATTACGGTATGGACCCGACCTCAACTGAAAAGGAACTTTTGGGGTTTGTTTATCTCTTGAGCGAGCTTAGCGAGCGGAAATCGTCAGCTGTGATCTATTAAAGCAGTAATAATTTAAATTACGGTAAGGACCCGACCTCAACTGAAAAAGAACTTTTGGGGTTTGTTTATCTCTTGAGCGAGCGTAGCGAGCGGTAATCGTCAGCTGTGATCTATTTAAAGCAGTAATAATTGAAATTACGTAAAAATTATGTATATTTCGGTAATTGTTTGCAAGAAAGAAGTGAGCGTATATGGGATTGAACGTTTAAGGGAATGTGGTGGGGACGTAACCTCAATGTCAACAATGTGAGGCCATGCCCCTTTAGATAAGGGAGTGACCGGTCCCAATAATTACCAAAATTAAAATATAATATACCTAGTTTTATTAAAATAATGCTTCAATAATTTTTAATTAAATTATTACATTATTATCAAATTATTATTATTATTAAATTATTACAAAGCGTACAAAGCGTATTACAAAGCGTGTTACAAAGCGTATGAGATAAATTAATTTTAGCTTATTTATAAAGCAACTGAATTAGAGACATATGGAATGAAATACATTTTTTATAATAAATAAAAAGTGAGGGAGTGAGATTTTTTGTTTATTCATTTTTTATTGATTAGGCCTTTATTTTAGAGCCTCCATATTTATATACTAACAGAAAAATCACATTTTGCGGCTGAGCTATGTGCAAGATGTCCCTTAAGTCACGGGAAGTATTTAAAGAATTTATAGTAGACCTTAAAAGTAAAAAAAAAATATGTTCATATGGACCCATGGCCCAATTCCACACAGAAAAATAGGAAATTTAAGTTTTGTGTTTTCTTAAGTAAGTCTTTTTTTTCACTAAAAAGAAATGTTCAAGGGCATTTAGTTCCAATTGTACAATCGTAAATAAGACACAATTTGCTTAATGAAAGATAGTTTAGTTTAACTAAATCCTTTGTATGGAAGCATTCGGGCGGACCAATAGCAAAAAGTTTTATTTATTTTTTTAAAATCACACTTTACTTGTGAATGTTTTCCTTAGTCCCTTGCTGGCATACAGGTATCCCACTTCTAGGATAAATTCTACATTTATTAAAATTTAATATAGAACAAATGAAGTAGCTGTTTCTTTTGGGATTGGTCTAGAATTGGCAAAAAAGTCTTTTGAGAACGAACTTTATTAAATTCACTTTGTTTCTAATCAATAAAATGACACGGAATACAGAATAAAAAGTTTTTTTTGTGAAATAAAACAAACCTTAACCAAAAAAAATATGGCTAAATTAGCCCAACAAAATTCTGAAATTCAATATGAAATGTGTGATCGTTTCACATTAAACAAAAAACTTGGCTTACTTAAGAAAACACAAAACCTAAATTTCCTGATTTTCTCTGTGGGTTCGGACCATGGGTCCATGTGAACTTTTTTGTTGCTCTTGAGGTTTACTATCTTCTCTTTAAATATTTCCCGTGACCTACGGGACATCCTGTATATAGTTCAGCCATAAAATGTAATTTTTCTGTGTTTTTTACCTAAAATCAGTAATAACTTCTAAACTTTTGACTGAATTGTCATAGGAGTGGTCTCACACACAATCACTACTTGTTAAAGTGCGCTTTTATGAGCATTTAGCTTGACAAATGTACATAAAGACTGAACAGCGTAATTATTCTTAGGGGACTTTTGCCCCAGAATAAAAATATTTGTTAAATCATTTTCATTTTCATTGTAATCGCAGAGCATCTTCTTATTTTTAGAAATACCATATGGTTGTTAGTCTGTACACGCTTTGGATAGTTATAATTACAGTTCCTTAGTGGTAAATAAACTATGCTCCTTGAGAAACTTGGTATACAGGTCTGTTATAGGCTAAATACCGGATCCTAAGATCCTTAGTGAACGTTCAGCGCACTTCCTGGGGAGGAAGAGTATTCTTCAGGACTTTAAAATGACTTGGGTGATTTAGAAGCAACTTGTTATATACGTTTCTTAAAAATCTATTAAGGGACCCTTAGAGGTTAATGAGCTGCCCTAAATAGAGGGGAGGGATCAACAGGTTTTTAGAATGAATCAGCTGATTTCGATGATACTTATTACATATGGTTTTTAATTAAAAAATAAAATGCTGCTAAATTAAAAGTCTATGCGCCATTAACGCACATATATGGATAATTCTTCGAAAATAGGGAAATCACAGTCGCATGAAGAAATCGGGCTTTTTTGTTGCATCTGGCAGATATTTTTTCATTAATTTTGATAATCTTAGATTGTTTTATTAGGGATTAGCTTTCATGGTGATAATACATGCATTAAAATCCTCACTTCTTCACATGTACCATTTCTTGAATTTTCTACATTGACTTAGCTCCCAGAAAACCTCACCTATCACTATCAAAATAAATTAGATGTGCTCAGAAGCTCAATATTTTCAGAAAAGAAAAACAAATTTGTCATAGAATAATTACGTTGATAATTGGTTAAATTAATTGCTGGTCCCTTGGCCTTGAACCTCACCCCCCCATTTTTTCAGAAATGGGCGCCAAGTAAACTCAGTCTTCTACAGCTGAGGAAAACAGTTGGCAAACCTTATCAGTTCCATCCAAACAAAATTGCAGCCGATGTTAAGAGAATTCGACTGTGAGATATTAAGTTGAAAAAATGTGCTTTGTGTTTGGTGATCCTCACTCCCTCACCTGCACATAGAATAGAGAAAGTAAGTTAAATATTTGTTGAATTTCTATTGTAGTTCTTCAAGTTTTATGGGATTTGGTGTGATGTAAATATGGAGGCTCTAAAATAAAGGCCTAATCAATAAAAAATGAATAAACAAAAAATCTCACTCCCTCACTTTTTATTTATTATAAAAAATGTATTTCATTCCATATGTCTCTAATTCAGTTGCTTTATAAATAAGCTAAAATTAATTTATCTCATACGCTTTGTAACACGCTTTGTAATACGCTTTGTACGCTTTGTAATAATTTAATAATAATAATAATTTGATAATAATGTAATAATTTAATTAAAAATTATTGAAGCATTATTTTAATAAAACTAGGTATATTATATTTTAATTTTGGTAATTATTGGGACCGGTCACTCCCTTATCTAAAGGGGCATGGCCTCACATTGTTGACATTGAGGTTACGTCCCCACCACATTCCCTTAAACGTTCAATCCCATATACGCTCACTTCTTTCTTGCAAACAATTACCGAAATATACATAATTTTTACGTAATTTCAATTATTACTGCTTTAAATAGATCACAGCTGACGATTACCGCTCGCTACGCTCGCTCAAGAGATAAACAAACCCCAAAAGTTCTTTTTCAGTTGAGGTCGGGTCCTTACCGTAATTTAAATTATTACTGCTTTAATAGATCACAGCTGACGATTTCCGCTCGCTAAGCTCGCTCAAGAGATAAACAAACCCCAAAAGTTCCTTTTCAGTTGAGGTCGGGTCCATACCGTAATTTAAATTATCTCTCCTTTAAATTATTACTTAAACTTCCCCAGATCACCGGAAGTCGACAGCACTAACAATTTTAAATATGTAATTAAGGCAGTAATAATTTTAATGATTGCAATGAATACGCGGTTTTCAAAAACCAGGACAAAGGGGAAGAATAATGACGGCAACTGGTGACGGGTGGGGATATAACCTTACTGAGACCACGCTCCTATTGATAAGGGAGTGACAGGTCCCAATAACTACCTTAATTTTATTGTAATTATTTCTTAGTCATATTAGCTCATACACACACACACACCCACTCATGGGAATTGAAAATTGGAATATTTTGGTTTATCTTCCGTTCTAAAAACAATTACGTTGGAATATTTTGATATTTGTTGGGATATAGTGTTTGACGTGCAATTATAATCGACAAAAATAATAAAAATAAATAAAGAGCTACGCGAAGTAATAAGAAAATCCACCAATTTTCAGAGAATGGCCCATATAGTATGCATAATTTTTATTATGTATTCTATGCATCTTATTTCCCGTAAACGTTTTGTATTACAAACACATTTGGAGATAAAAATGTCTCATAGATTTTTGTTTCTTATGAAAGAATAAAATGGTTTTAAAAATTTATAATTGACGTAATCTGAGTGAAGTATTGCGCATTGAACGAGGATTAACAAGTATGAACATTCAACACTTTTCAAAAAAATTAATTTGTATTGGAAAATTGTATGGTAAGTTGACTAACTGCCTACCATTTGTCGTTGCTCCAATACAATTGAATGATAGCATATAAACCTTCACATGCTCAAACCCATTATATAAAATTATATTGCCTGAGCATGACAGTTTTTTTTACCCTCATTGAACGAAGAAATGCCGATGTAAAGAAAAAAAATATATCTATAAAAATGTCTATAAAATAGAGCCATACCTTTGAAGACACAAAGCCTTATTGTGACAGGTAGGATGTAATAAGAGCTGTGGAGGTTCCGAAATGGCATCTATAAAGTACTTTACAAAATATCTAATATTTTTATCTTTCCTGCTATCTCGACATTAGACTCGACGATAAATTTCTTCAAGGATATTATATGGGAAGTTTAATTCTTTATACCTCCACTTTATCCTTGTTTTTATTAATGTTTTTTATTTTATTAATGGTATTACCAAACTTCAGTTAAGGTCGTCTTGTTTCTATTTACAACTAGATTAAAAATGTTTTGAATGAGAGGCGTATTTGTGATAATCTATGATAATATTATCAAATAATCAATGAGAGAGAAAAAAATGATAAAACCATTACTGGTAGGATATTATTCGAACTATTCCAAAACAGACCCTCAAGTCTCACAAATCCCAATCAATGACTAACCAACCAACGTTTCGCCTATTCAAGCATCATCAGGACAGAAATATATGACATCACACAAATTCAGACCAGAGATGACGATCTCTGATCAAAAGTCTAAAAAACAGGGATTGAATTTGATAAATTTTTTTTTAGGGAAAAAACTAAATCATGAGTAAATTTTTTTTAAAAATTTTCTTTTTGGCTTTTGTAATAATTATTGTTGAGTGTAAAAACTTAAATAACTCTTCTTTTTGAGCGTTATTTTTTTTGTTGTAGCTAATTGGGAATGGTTCTATTTTATTCAGCGTGAAAAAAAATATTAAAATAGTTCATTTAACCACTTTTTCATTGATTCAATATGCTACAAATTAATCTACCGACAAACCAAATATAAAGGAAACAATTATATTTTGCCTATCTACAGATTTGATCTTTAATCCTTAGTTATTGTTTCAAAATATGTTAAAACAAGTTGTTTATTTCTATTCATACAAATGTTTATTTATCTCTTTCTTTATTCAGTCTTACTAAATGCTCTCCTCAATTTTATTCTCAATGTCTTCATATTATCTTGATTTATAATTTTAGCTTGTGAAATCACCCAAATGGGACGTGAAAAAAATAACATTATTCGATGTGTCTACGAATGTGGTTCAGAATGTCGCATTAGTAAGTGTAAAAGCTGCGAAAAGATTCAGAACATTTGTATGAATGGAAGTAAAAAACTTGTTTCAACATATTTTGAAATAATTACCAAGCATTAATGATCAAAAAGGTAGAAAAAGTATAATTGTCCTATGAAGTAAGGTTATATATTTGGTTTTTTGGTAGATTATTTTTCAGTATATCGCATTAACAATAAAGTGGTTAAATTACCGTTTTGTTTATAAGAGTTTTTTAGCGCTGAATAAAATGGAACCACTCTCAATTCAATTATAACGTTTTGAGTTTTATATTGAGAAAAAAAAAATCACGCTCAAAAACAAGTTATTTGTGACCCTAAAAAATTAACTCTAAAAGTGATAGTTATTTTTAACTGAAAACAAATAATCAGTTAATGACGCTTGACTTTTTTTTCAAGCAAATATAAGTCATAAATTAACAATTAATTTTTAACAAAGTACATAAATGTTACCGATTAATTTTAATTTTCATTTAAAAATCATGGACGATTTTTATCAATAAATAATTGTTATATTTTGATTTGGGCAAAAAATTAATTCTCAAATTCAACCCCTGCTAAAAAAGACTGAATAAATAGAAATAGTACATAACTACTATATACCATTATTATTTTATTAGTGTTTTTTAGATGTAATATCTCTGTTCTACATTTATATGATCTAATATTTTTCTGTTCTGATGATTCCCTAATTAGCGAAACGTTGACTGGTTAATTATTTACAGGTGTTTGAGAGACTTAAGCTTTGTTTTGAAATATTCCAATGATATATTAACATGATACATTAATTTACCAACTTCTGCATGACCTCTAAGCATATAGGAACAATTTACTTTTAGAGGTCAATCGACATTGCTGTTGACTTTGTAAAAATGTTCAATTTTTTTTTAACTTTAGTTTGGTAAACCTTTGGAATTGCTACTAACAACTGTTAAGAGGTCTAGATTTTCAGACCAGACTATACTTTCACCTACTGCCCATGCGCAATTAAATCCTCAAACCGACGGATCCTTCTCAGTTGGAACAGTGGTGTAGGGTTAGGTCAGATCAGTCTTCCAGCATTTTTACGAAGTGGTATTGCAATGCTAAGAAGACTCTCTACAGAGGAAAAAAAATATTTCTCCTTTTTTTTCTCCTTTAGTTCATTATCAATTCTTTCATAGTTTATATTTATCCATTTTTCATTACTACTAACAATAAGAGAAGGTTAATTATTTCAAATAAACAAAATTAAAGGTACTTTAGAGGAACTAATTTTCAAAATTCGGTAATTAAGGCCTGTCAGACTATTTCAATGAGGATAAGATCTAGCTGATATTAAATAAAATATAATTGTTCATTGATATAACGAGTTTGATCAAAATCGTTATTGTCCTCTTTGAGAAAATTATAAAAACGTGTAAAATCGATAGCATAATGTGGCACTTCCGGTAATTCGATTTTGGAAAAAAAGTTGCTGTCACGTCCCAGGCAACTTTTTGTTTCTGAGCTAGACTTATCACCTGCACACAGACACACCATACCATTTTGTGAGACTTGGTTATTTGGACGCAGGTTATTCAGATAGAAAAATGAGTATTTCCGTTGAAAATTCGGATTCGAAATTTTTAACGATCGCAATACTTTTCCTTACTATATTTTTCATATCTAGGTAAGTATAAGTAAAAAAGAGCTATGTGAAAAACATTAACGAGAAATACAGCAATGAATCGGAATGATCTTTCTAACTAAGAACTTCTATATTTTATAGCCGAGTATAACACAAGATGAAAGAAAAAAAAATACATTAAGGAATACTTCTTAAGAAGAAATTAACCTAGGAATTAATATAAAAAGTCTACAAAATGTTAATACATAACAATTATACCTGACTTTCTAAAATAAACTTACGCTTCCTGCGGCTAAAATAATTTAGTAAAAATTTTGTAATATTTAAAGTTATGACAAGCTTGCTCATCAGGTAACACTTCCATTCCGTGTACGGCTGCATTACCACCAAGTATGGTACTTCTTTAAAATTTATATTTTTTGTTACAGGGTACTGCCTAAGTTTACTGAGAATGTTGATTATTTTAATTATTTATAAATTATATATATATATATATATATATATATATATATATATATATATATATATATATATATATATATATATATATATATATTCAAATTATAATTGAATATAAGAGAAAGAGATGGAACAATACGACTAGTGATAACAGAACTAGAGAGAAAAAAAAGTTAAAGGTCCTTTTCGGATGTTTTAGTCAATTTAAGTGTTGAACATTTCGACATATAGAACAAAAATTTAATGAGAAAAAAAAATTAAGAACTGTTAAATAATATGAATATCGATAAAAACAATAAGAGTCCTATTCGTAACCATCATTCAAGGCCAATAATAAAAAAAAATACTATTATAGAAGAGCAAACACGCAAAAAAGAAATAAAAATAATTATTAAGATACAGCTAGAAGATTCCAAAAAGAAAGACTTATGTCTCTTTAAAAAAAATCAGCAAATAACTAACCAGCCAAAGTTTCGGTAATGCAGGCATCATCAGTGCAGAAAAAGACAAGATCAATTAAAATTATTATCAAAACAAAAAAATAATAGAGGTGTCGTGGATTTTGTTTTATAATTAAAAGTTTCCCAGTTCACATTGAGAATCACAGTGATACAGCTTCAGTATAGTGCAGTCGTACACAAACCGACATGGTGCAAGCATAAAACGTTTTCTCAAAATTATTTGTATCCAGTTCCAGAGAATTCTGACCTAGTTGATTTTTTTCGAGATTAGATTTAGAAGAAACCAGCTAATAACGAATGCGAATCTTCCCTTTTTCCCCTTAAGAAATCTTAAGAAGAGGGTATAAAGTGCGTTAATAAGACTCGTTCTCATATATGATTGTGAGACTTCTTAAGAATTTTAAAGAAAAGACCACATGAAAATCGAAGCTCCATGGGACGGCTTGGATATATCACAATATTATTAGGTCTTTTGGAAATGTTCCACTGTTTCTCTTCACAGTTTTGCCGATGATTCCCAAATCTATTTATCCTTTTCTCCTTCAGAATTATCCATAGCGTTTGCCAAGATTCAGGAAGATTCAAGACCTAGAGCGAATTAAACTCATAGGCAAACTTAAATGGATTAAGGTTAAACGCTGTTAAAACTTAGGTCACCACTGTCAATACCAACTTTTCTAATCTATACCTAAATGACCACCACCTCACTTTATGCCATATTTTGCCCAGATGTACTTGTTGACTCCTTGTATCCTCTATCTCATCTTCCTCCACTTTGACTACAGCTGCGTGGTATTCACGCTGACCAATATTACCTTAGTTTTTTTTTTTTAATTAGTTCGATATAATACAAAATTTACTAAATATTAGATTAGTACTTATATTTAAATTAATATTACCAGTGCTGCTCCAAGAAAATGAGCTGACAGACAATCTTGCTTTATTAAGTTCTATTGTCAACAACTTAAACATTTTAATAATAAAACCGTGGCTAGACATCCCTTAGCAATGTGAAAGAAGATGGACACCCATTCCTAACAATCTTAAACCTTATTTTAGCACTAAAGATCTCTGATGACTGAAGAGGAACAGTCTCCAAACCCCGGCCTCACTCTCCTTCGTAGGTGAGCGTACGTTATCGGTACCGCCGCCCTCGAATCTGTATATAGGAGTACCCAGGATAAAGAATGTACTAGGAATAAAAATAAAAAAAGAATCCCAATGCAAAACACAAACATTAGATAGAGATGAATGGTAATATGGCCGATTCGGGAGAGAGTATGAGTGAAACGTTAATTATACTACTAAACATTGAAAGGTTATACCTGTTATGTAAAAGACGAACAGCGAGAAAAGCTCTGATTGATATAATTTTTGGTTTAGATCAGTGCTTCTCTATACCTCCGTTTCATTGAGCGTCTTCATAATATAAGCACATATTTGCAGTAAAACTATACAAGGAGGAAAAACTTTTATTTAAAAAAAATGGTTTTCTTGAATGTCTCGGGCAACGATGTGGTTTTCTGTACGCTACTGGTGGCGACCCACAGCAGCCCAATACCGCCAAAAGGCGCTTAAAAATAGATTAATTTATAAGATTTTTAGTTGGAGGCTTGAAACTTGGCATATTTCCTTGTCTCTCCAAGGGGTTCTTTTTCTGAGACAGACGTCCAGATTAAATATTAACGGACTTAAAAAATAGTGTTGATTAACCAATGCCACCTCAGCCTATTTTGTTCCTTTTTTTTCAGATCGAAAAATTAATATCATTTTGGGATTTAGCTCTTTCCGAAAATCATAAAATAATAAACTATAATTTTTTAATAAAGATAATTCTTTCCAGGAAACTAATCTTTTTTAATGGCTAATTAAATAATTAAGAACCAAAGTAGCAAGGTCTGAAGAAAATACATTTTTTTTTCACCTATACCACTACAACCTATGAAGGGTCTTGGGTTCAGTACTTGGTAAGGACCGTACTGTTTATAGGCCAACAGTTGTGCAAGGAAGTGATTTGGCCGTGATCATGCTCAACCGCCAAGTTTTCCCCCCCAATTAAGGGTGCCCATTTTATAGAGGCTGGGTGATCCCCAGGAGGGATCTCCCGATCCCACAGGATCGATCCACGCCTGGTAACAGAATAAATAATTACCTGCCACAGCCGGCCTCGAAACTGGGACCGGGAGCATAGCAACACAGTGCCTTACCACTGAGCTACTCCGCACCCCGGAGTAAATACATATATAAAATAAATTAGTTAATAAATCATCACTTGTGAAAATAGAAAGTTCTAAAAGTATGTATACAATTATTACAATAATAAAATAAATATTTGTTCATCTCTAGCTCTTCATTTGAAGAAATATGATCATTAACCATATCTAGCTGTGGTTCAATTCTTTCAAAATGCTGCGCGTACAAGTTTCATAACTTCATTGTCTTCTATTATTGCATTCTGAAGACTAAGAAGAAGTTTTGCTTCATCCTCCAGGTCAACTGAGGTTCATCGTCATTGAGGTCGCGAAGAAGAAATAAAAAGATCAGAAGATACAGTTAGTTTGTGGATTATAACTTCGTTTCTTGAAATTTGAGAGCATTCAATACTGCTATTAAGCAGAAATTTTCTGAAGTCTTTGTTTTTTGAATTTTAGGTCTTTTCTGACATCCAACCGATTGACATCGGAATCAAATCCAACAAGACTTTTTCATGAAAGAGAATCATATGTACAGAAGAGGACGTGTAATACCATTGTAGTAGTTCATAAAGCTCATAGACTTCCAAACAATATTTTTCAAATTCGATGGAATCAATTTTGCGGACACTGGGAAGAACCTGAAGGATGATACAGAGCCTACGGGTAAGGTGATTTATCCCATTTCTTCGTTTCCCACTTCGAGTGATTTTGTACACTCAAAGAACAGTTGGATTGTGTTCGACCGATATCTCTGGGCCAAAGTTCAAGGGTAGCAGCTAATTTTTGTATTGACTCTCTCTCCAGGCCCTTGGGGAATACTTATGGTGATTTTCAAAGAATAATAAGAGGCAATAAGAAGGTACAGTCTTAAAGAATGTCTGAGTTGTAATTACTTTTAAAAATGCGGTGCGGACAAAATTTTAATTTGATTTCACCGACTTGTAACAATTTTTTAAAACTTCTAATACTAGTTCTGAAGGCACAAAGATGAATTTTAAATCCCAGAAATCAAAAGTACAAAACAAGTACATTTGTTTTGTGGATTCATTTTGGTTTATTATTTTCAACTTTTCCTTACCGTTTCGGACAAAGTTAGTACTGCTGTAAAATTAATTTACGATTTAAGCGTCGGAAACTTGAGTTATGATCACCCGAAATGTTGTCTAGTACAATTTAACTCACAGTTTGATGAGAGAAAAAAATTTAAAAATTGATCTTTAGGAGTTTTATCAGGCGGCCAGTAGACATTAGCAGTAGACGCTACAATGGCATATCTGCCTTGTGAAAGACTGTTAAATTCCTCTATGAGGACACCTACGTCAATACAGTTGAACCTGTAAAATCTATCCCAGTCCATCTGTAATGGGTCGAAATGTCTAAGCAACATTATAATCGTCCTTACCATTCTTCAGAATAGATGCTATGGTTTTATGTATTCCATGATTTCGGTACTCGTCGAAGTACAATACTAGGATTGTACAGTCAGGATCGAAGACCTGAATTCTAGGATTAGAATATGGAAGAACATCATCAGTACCTACCTGGAATCTCAGATAGCTCCATCTCCCCCCCCCCCCCCATCAGCATTCCTAGAAGTGGATTTTCATCTAACTAGGATTTTTCAGTATCAGAGGTCCCCGCACCATCGGTTTGCTGATAACTGCCTAAGATCTTAGTCAGCCAGACGTGCTTTCAATATTACTACAGAATTCATGCTAAACATCCGTTTATGCTACCGTATTTTAATATTGTAAACAATTTAGGAAGCCGACTCTAGTTATTCCATTCTACATCCCCTTTGAATTGTAGAAGACATTATGGTTATTTTTCGTAATCTATTCAGATCATGAATAACCAATAATTTTAGGGGATGCAGGCCAATGTAATATAAATTATTACTATAAAACATTTATGAATTATGAATTTAATTAAGACAAGAAATCGGATACATGTTGGTACTGACCAAGGTTTAAGTAGAATATTGCGAACAGAAAAGTTTGTATTGGTTTGTTCTCGCATTGAAATAGAAATGAAAGAAGGGTGGGGTGTTCATAGGTAAACGGTTTCAGGGCCATTGACGACTGACTATTTTAGGGGATGCAGGCCACTTCAAGTAGTCCCACCTACATGTTTAATTGTGCTCTGCTCAATATCTAAATGTTTTGGGATAGTGAAAAGATCACAGTTTACCGTCAATGGATTCCTTTTCACTGAGAGAAGGAGCTTTTCAGGATGCAATTTAAATGAGTTTATTCTGAATATAAGTTTATTGTTCTGAATGTAATCAGATCTACAATCGAAGATCATTTCAAAGCTGCTTGAGTTCTCTGGTGTAGTAGAAGGTTTGATGTTTTCTAACAACTAAATTATAAAACAGAGAATCTTAATTTTTTCAAGAAGTCGTCTGTATAATGCCATGGCCTTAAGAGCTGATTCTCAGCTCGAATAATAGGAAATAAAGTCTAACACAAAAAGGCTCAAACCTGAGAGTCCAGTGTCTTTAAACATTCAGATACTCCACTCACTCCCTTTACAGTCTCAAAGCTAAAGTAAATAGCGTGGCCTCACTATTATTACTCATACCATGATATTATTAATGATTCTTGTACCAATTACCCTTTAAATACTGCCATTTCTATTTCTAAAGAAGTAAAACAAACAAAAACTCCCAACTTCCTAAAATTTTAAATTAGAACTTAAACAACTAATACATTGGTTTATAAGTGGCATTTAAAAGGCTAAGTAATCAACTAATGTACTATACCCTTAACGGAGAAACTTTGCAATATTCAATTGAATATAACTGAAAACATCAATGATTGTATTATATCATTAAAATAATGAGTGGTAAGCTTTGTGGGTCCCATGGTGGTCAATTTTGCCTGACATTTCAAGCCAAGATAAGGCCTAATACGAGGTGATCAACTGTATCCTATTCAGCTTCTTTTAAATAAATTATCAATTATTTATTTTCAAGAAACTTATGAAGCAACAGGTAGTACATTAGTTTAACCTTTAGTAATTTAAACAATATTTATGACACAACGGGTATTAGCGATATGTACTCAAGAGATATGGCTCCATTTGGCCCTCTTTAGCCATGTTTTTTCTGTTTTCCATGCTCTATTAACTACTTACTCTGAAAACAAAAAAATTAGTAAGCACTGGGCACACAAGTTTTGCATTAATCTAGACAATTTCAAATAATTTGGCTGGCTTGCCTTTCCTGAACAGCACGAGATCCACAGTTCAATTTTTTTTTTTTTTGGTACAACTTTACAGTCGGGCGCATTATCAGTGGCTCCTGCCAAAGTTACCCAAAAATCGCCAGACTAGCAATCTGTAGCGCCATTTGTGCTAACTAACTGCTTTGTATTCAATAGTAGCATTCGTATTAATTGAAATTATGACTCCTTTAATTAAATATTCTTTAAAATTATTAGTACTGTCGATTTCCGGAGATCTGGGAAAGTTGTAGTAATAATTTAAAGCAGTAATAATTTAAATTTCGGCAAGGACCCGACCTCAACTGAAAAGGGACTTTGGGGGTTTGTTTATCTCTTGAGCGAGCATAAGGAGCAGAAGTCGGCAGCTGTGATGTAATTAAAGCAGTAATAATTGAAATTACGATAGGGCCCTGGCACGTTTTTTTTTATGTCTTGGACGAATTTATTAAGCGAAAGTCGACAGCACAAATAATTTTAAAGCTATATTTTTCCTGTTTTTAAAATGTTCCTCAGATGATTAAGTTTAAATATTACAATCAAGCCCACGTTTCAATCACATCCATTTTTATGAGATTGATAATTAAATTTAGTAGGACCTAGAACCCACTTGCCCCTGCCTTAAGGGGTAAGTGTGTACGAAGTATCTGAAAAACTCTTTATTCAAACAGTAGCGGTTGTGGGGGCAAGCCCAAAATAGTTTGTTTCTGGAGGATTTTTCATCATCAAAAAAAGTTAAAAACTTGCCTGAGATTCACATTTTACCATCTTCAGTGAGTCATGAAAATGGGATGAGGAACATAATTGAATAAATGTGTTGAAAAAAAGAACTGTTACTTCAATGCACTATCCAGCAGTTGCCCGTGCAAATCATGGTAGTAGGGTAAGTGTACGCCACATGCACTTCCTTAGCAAACTTTTGTGACTGATTTGTGATATAACAGGGTTTAGAATTCATGCTTCATAAAGGACAGTTCTTATCAGTTCAGAATTTGGATTTACGAGACGATTACGCACTTACCCCATATTATCTTTATCATTTAAACAAATTTGGTAAACAGTTGATAATAATTACTCCAATTCCATGGGATTTGGACACTTCTTAAATTTTAACATTTTTTTAGTTTTTAACATTTTTTAAATTTTAAATTCCCCAAAAACATATGTTAAAAACATTAATGGTAAGGTTTGCCTACTGAAAAGAAAAAAACGGTTATTCCTACATAGTAGCCAAAAGAAGAAGAAAAAATAAATAAAATGGTTTGGGTAGCGGTCAACAATAACAGTAAAAATAGTAGAAACTATTTTTGCTGTTATTGTTAGCCTCCACCCGAACCATCTTTTTCATGATTTACTCTATGGTCAATTATTAATATATATAGCTTTTCCAAGTCAATAGTAACATTTTCCAAATCAATTGTAACCATTTCCATTTCAATTGTAAACCTTTCCAATTCAAATGTAACTTATTCCATTTCAATTGTAACCTTTTCTACTTCAATTGTAATCCAACCAGACAAGAATTAATTCCATTTTACTTATATTATAGGGTCAACTTAATTAGAGCACTAATAGAATATTCTTCTTCTTCTTCCATGGCTCTACAGCCCTTGTAGGGCCCTGGCCTCCGCAACAACGCCTCTCCAGTCATCCCTGTCAGCAGCACGACCTCTACATTGTCCGATTCCCATCCTCTGCAGATCGTTCTCCACATCACCCAGCCATAGCAGCCTGGGCCTTCCTCTTCTCCTTTTGCCTCCTGGTTTGCCATATAATAGTTTCTTCGGGTACCTATCTTCTCCCATTCTTTCTACGTGCCCAAGCTATCTTATACGGGCTGATTTGACATAGGTGACTAGGTCTGGTTCATTGTCTATACAATGAACCAGACCTAGTCACCTATGTCCCGAAGCTCTCTATTATTTCTTTACCTCTATTGGCCTTCATAACATACTGGCCCAAATATCTGCCGAAGCACCTTCCTCTCCCAGATCTGCAGCATCTTTTCGCATTCCTGGGTCAGGACCCACATTTCACCAGCGTACGTGACAATTGGTCTTAGGATTGTTTTATAAATCAATAATTTTGCTTTACGTGACAAGTTCCGAAATTTTAATGCTTTTCGCAATGCAAAGAGACATCTGTTGCCTTCTGAAATTCTTGCTTTAATTTCTGCAGTGATGTCATTCTTTCATGTCAATAAAGCTCCCAGATACTTGAAGCTGTCCACTTTCTTAAATGTGTGGTGGAGCAGTTGCACACGACTCTGCTCTTCCTGCCCATCATTTTTTGTGGAAATCATGTATTGGGTTTTTTCCTTATTTATCACCAGACCCAATTTTTTCCCAGCTTCTTCAAATTCCTGCAAAGCTCCTGAAAGCGCCGCCTTTGACCTTGCTGATATCACTACGTCATCAGCATACGCTAGGTGTTGGGTCATCCTGTTACATATCGTTCCTCCTGGGTTGGTCCTGATTGATCTCACAGCTTGTTCGAGTGCTATATTGAATAATACAGGTGAGAGGGGATCTCCTTGGCGCAGACCATTCTCCACCTCAAACTCTTCTGATAGCATATTTTGGATTTTTACCCTACATCTGGTGTTCTCCAAGATCATCGCACTTAATCCGACTAGCTTTTCTGGGACCCCTAGAGTTTTCATTACTTTGAGCAGTTCTATTCTGTCGAGACTATCGTAGGCCTGTAGGTCAATATTGTATTCATATGCTTTCTCTAGCATCTGCCGTATGGAGAAGATATGATCAGTTGTGCTTCTAGTTGGCCGGAAGCCACTTTGGTATTCGCCTATATTTCTTTCAGCCCATGCCATAATTCTCCTATTTATTGCGACTGAAAGTACCTTGTAGACAGTGGGCAATAGAGCGATACCTCTATAGTTTTGGCAGTTTAATCTGTCTCCCTTCTTATGTATTGGGCATAACACTGCCATATTCCAGTCCTGTGGCATCCTCATCTCCATCCATACATCAAATACGAGGTTATATATTTCCTCCAACACTGCCTCACCCCCATATTTCAGGACCTCATTCGGGATACCGTCTATTCCAGGTGCTCTGTTGTTATGGAGTGCTCCAATTATTTCCACTATTTCTTCCCTATCTGGTGGTATTTCTTCTTCATCCACGTTCGACGAGTCTCTTCCATTTTCCAATAATGCTTTTTTATTATAAGTTGGTCCTTCTTTATTCGGATTTAATAATTCTATAAAGAACTGCTTCCATCTTTCCAGGACAGATCTTCTATCTCCAATCAGGTTCCCCTCTCTATCTTTAATGAATTCCAGCCTTGGTATATATCCATTTCGGAATTCTCTGGTGCTTTTATAGAACTTCCTGGTCTGTTTGGCTGCAAAGTCTTCTTGAAGCTTATCTAGCTTCTTTGTTTCCTGCTGCCTTTTCTTTTGTTTGCATATTGCTTTTGCTTCCTTGCATATTTCTTTTGGTTCTATAATGTTCTAATAGAATATAGCATGCCAAAAAAGTTAATAAGATTGATACAGATGGCTCTAAGCAATAGCAACGCCAGAGTGCTTGTCAGTGGTAATAAAAGTTGCTCTTTTTCAATATCAACCAGTGTAAGGCAGGGAGATGCCGTATCCGCCACTCTGTTCAATCTAGCATTACATAAAGTAGTAAATAATATAAATACAGAAGGAAATATAATATATTCCAGTAGTCAAATATGTGCATATGTGGACGATATAGGTCTTGTGGCTAGAAGTGTTCAAACCCTTGCTGAAATTTTTAATAACCTCAATACTGAGAGTAAGAATATGGGCCTTGAAATAAATGATTCGAAAGCCAAGTATATATGCATTGCTCCAGATAATTTAAGATTTACCCATAATCTTGTGGTGGAAGGGCATGCTTTTGAAAGTTAATTCCTTTACTAATTCCTTTACCTACCTGAGGTCAGAATTAAATAATGAAAATAAAATGATAACAGAAGTAAGTACAAAAAAGAATTATGGCCGCTAACTGTGCAGTTTTTTGCAAACTTAAAAGTTTTTTAAATCATCATTGCTCTCAAAGAAAACAAATGTAAGGTTATGCATAACTTTAATTAGGCCTATTCTTACATATGCAGCTGAAACGTGGACGTTTACTACCACCATCGCAAATGCATTAAGAGTCTTCGAGAGTAAAATATTTGGCCCGTTATTCGATGAAGTAATTCTAGAATGGAGGATAAGAACAAATAATGAGCTCTAGGGCTTATACAACAATACCGAAATTGTGAGCTTTATAAAATCCCGCCGAATCGAATGGTTAGGGCATGGTCTAAGAATGCCAGCTGATAGAATGCTGAAAAAGATGCTCCAAAGCAGAATTTATGGGACCAGAAGAAGAGGAAGACCTAGGAGAAGATGGATGGATGATGTGCAGGATGACCTCAACGGTTGGGAGTAACAAACTGGAAGGAAAAGGCTAAGGATAGGAATATCTGGAGGACTATTGTTCAGGAAGCCAAGGCCCACCCCAGGCAGTAGAGCTACGCAGTAAGTAAGTTTACTTATATTATTATTAAAAAAATAATTATTTTAGTTTAAATAATTTCGACATTTTTTTCGTTCATTAAATAATTGATATTAAGTGCTAATTTGAAGAGTTGAAATTTTCTTTTTTTATTATTTATTTATTTTAAAATATTCATTATTTTTGGATGGATTTCATAGATTTGGTGATTTTTAATTTGGTTTTGGAAGTTGCTAATTTCAAATTTGGTACCAAAATTTTTTTTGGCCATGAACATTTTTACTTAATTATTAGTTTTAAAAAATTTTCAGTACTGGCAGAATGCCAGAATTATTTCAAGTGATTATTGTAATTAAAATAATTATTTTTCAATAATAAAATAAACAAAATAGCATTAATTCATGTCGGGTTGGGTTACAATTGAAATGGAAAAGCTTACAATTGAAATGGAAAAAATTACATTTGCAATGGAAAAGGTGACAATTGATTTGGAAAGGGTTACAATTGAAATGGAAAAGGTTACAATTGAAATGGAAAAAATTACAATTGAAATGGAAAAGATGACAATTGATTTGGAAAAGATTACAACTGACGTCGAAATGCTATAAGAAAAAAATATGAATTAATAGAATGAAAAATAAGGAAGAGAAAGGATATAACAGCATCACAGGTTTAACAAGGGAAAATATGCAGTACGTTATTATACCACAAATGAAAAAAAAAAATGTATTTTTAAAAAGTTAAATGACAAACTTTTTTTTCATAACAATTAAAAAAAAACAAGTTAAAAAAGTAAAACAAGAAATACTTATTAACCAAAATTTCATTTTAGCAGAAAAATACTCAACTGCACCCACATTTCAGCTAAGTACATTCAAAAATAAAATATGGTTAACTATAACCAAAGAAAAATCAATAACAATTTGAATCATTATCCTTGATAACAAATATAAATACAAAATTCAACAAATAATAAATTACAAAACTAAACAAAAACAATTTAAAAGTGAATATTGCTTTCATCAGACAATTTTTAAGAAAGACAAGTCCAAAAATAAATACAATTACAATAAAAACTGTTTGGTAAATTATTATTAATATGAAGTAGTAATACAAATATATTCTCTCTTCCCTAAAGGTAATACTCTCATGAAATCTTCTTTTCGATTCGTTCGCTCGATGAAATGACTAGTATGGTACAGTACATAAGTACTAAGGTATACAGGGAACAGCTAGAAAAGAAAGAATAGTTAAATAAAAAACTAAAAAAGTTAATAAAATTTATAAATAACAATAATATTAATACGGATTTGACAATCAAAAGGTTCCATGCTGATATCACTAACAATTACTGCCTGCATTCTCCCTTCCCTCTACTAAATCTCATCCACAAGATTATACATAAAACAATCCTATCTATGTCTTGGTCTACCCCTTAGACATTTACCTATCGGTTCAGTATTGATTATCTCTAAGCTTGGATTTTGGGGTATTAGAAATCTGGGTTCAAACCCTCTTACCTTAAATCAATCTATTGTCATGACCAAATGAATCTAATTGCTGGAGATGTTGATAAGTTTTTCCGTGACAGTCTGAGGTTAAAAATCATTTACATATCTACTATCCGATACTTCACACTAAGAATATTTATTTATTGAAAATGTCTCAAACTTGTTTTCTCTCAAATTAAATTGGACACTGTGACAATGATGATATTCAGAGCATGTATGCAAAATATTTTTTATTAGTTTTTTCTTTTTTTTTAAATAATAGTGACTAAAACAAAATAAAATTTATGGATGAAATGACCAAAAAAAATAATGGAGAAATGAACATTAGCATATTTATTGAATGGTACATAAGAGTGTTGGCCTAAAGGTGGAGAAATTCCACGAAATGTTGAAAAAAAAAATGTGATAAATGTTTTTAAATTAAACATAATATTAGAGGAAGAAAAATAGTTCATGGAAAGCTACCCAAAATTAAATGTTTTAAAAATTCTTCCATAAATACTAAAAAAATAAAAAATTATTTTCTCTCCATTATATAGCACCCTCCTTCAAATTCTTCCTTGCTACCATAACTTTAATACTATTATCTGTATTTCTTGAAATATTTGTACTCCCTCCTCATTCCTGAACATACTTTTATGTGAAATCATAATACTTTTGAACTATTATAACCTCAATACTTTAATTGATTCATTATGCCATTCCATAGAACTTATCAGAATAGCCAAACATACACTCACTATGAGGAATTATTTAATTACCTTAGACTGTTTTATAATTTTATCAAAAGACAGCATAAGGCATTGTGCTACAATATTTGACTTTCTAGCTTGTAAGGCAAAACTGATTTGGATTCAGAGAAGAATAAATATTATCTTAGCCTCCCCCTATAAATAGTTTAGGTATATAACCCAATGCATATTCTTATAAACACAACCAAAATAATCTTTTTAGAACAAAAATTAATTCATCCTATCCATAAAATAAATAGACTGACAGAAATTATTGTCCAACTCACCCCAAATTATAGTCCCAACATTTTAGAAAAAATCTGTAAATCTAAAAAATATTCTTACTTTATAATTATATTTGTGTATTTTACATATATATATATAGCACAGTATGCTACAGGAATAGGAATCACATCTTCTGATTTATTTTTTGCTTTGGGTTTGGCAGAGTGGGTAAAAGAAGAGTTCCACAACTCGGGAAGTTACCTTAACTCTGCCCCTGGAAAAGTAGGCTGAAGCAAAAAGTATCTTTTCCTTTCCTTAAATTACAAATCCACTCCTTTAAAAATTACTTAAGTCCATCATTCCATCAAACATTGATCAGCAGGAAATCATGTCAGTCAGTCAGATTGGCGCCACAACTTGTTGCCGAGTCTTGGCCTCCAGCAACTGTCAGCAATTGTCACAATCTTTGATTGCAGCTTTTTTTTTTTTTTTTTTGCAGATTCATGCAGCTATCATCCAATTGTGGACTCCAAGGATACTTAGGACATCAGCAGCAATGATATCCACCCTTACTCTTGCTCTCGGTCTTCCACACCACCTTTTACCATAGATTAGTTCTATCAAGAGCATTTTTGGTATCTCATTATCTTTCATCCTAGCCAAATGACCCACCCACTTCAGATGATTTAGTTTATAGAGCATTATTACGCCATGTTCATTGTATATACTGTATAAATCCTGGTTGGTACATCTATGCCACACATTTCTAACTTCAAATCCTCCTAATATCTGACACAGAATTTTCTTTTTGAAAATACTTAGGTCTGGGTTTATGGATTTAGTGGTTGCCCAGGACTCTGATGCATACAATAGAACTGGTCGGATCTGAGTCTTGTAGAGATTTATTTTAGTTTTTCTTGATAGGGCTTTACTTCTAAAGTGATGCGATAGCCCAAAATATGCACTGTGGATCCTTTTCTTCACCTCTAGATGAGGTACATTATCTTGTGTGAGCACTGATTCCAGGTACAAAAATTCAGATACCTTCTCAAGCTTGCACTGGCATCATCTTTCTTGGGTCTCCTCCAGTATCATATATATATATTTTCATGACATTGACCTCAAGTCTGTGCCTCCTTGGTAGGGTCAGTCAAGGCCTGAAAAGCTCAAGTACTGCACCGGAAATCATGTATCTAAAGTATTTTCTGATTTTGTTAAACATGTTCTGGAGTCTGATAATATATCCTTTATCAGATAGAACTCTACACTCAGAATAATCCTACCTACTTGTTCCTCCAGTCCAAAACAGTTGTTATTCCTGACAAGTCTTTTCCTCTTCTCTCTCCACAAATGTTGTTTTTCAGGGCTTTTCTCTTTGATCAATCCTTTTTTCTATTTACATTGAAAATTAACATAACTTTAACTTCTAGCCCAACGCTATTGATATGGAGATAATATTAAAATTTACAAACACTTCCACCCTGCTGACCTGATTAAAGAGACTAAACTGCTGAAAAGGCAATAGCAAGTTGCAACAAAAATATAACTAAACGGATACCATCCACATCGTTTTCAATCATTCTATACTCCTGTCGTTACCATCCTTTATTTTTCCTCATTAGCCTACCATTCAGTTTCATATTCTTTAGAAACCTTGGGGGGTATCCTTTATTCAACACTTATCTTGCAGTAATCAATCATATTCCCTTTGCCACCTGAAAACCAATCAATATCCTTGAACAAATACTAAGAATCTGTGATTCCTTGATACTATAAACCCATCAGCTCCTTTCCAACTTTGATTTTACCTACTTTGAAGACAGTTTAACAAGTATCGGGGACTGCCAGAAAAACTCAGGATGAGAATAAATTAATAAATTAATTTTCTTTGGTCACTTGATAAAATGCCAAAACAGTGGGAGATTAATTTATACTTCTCTCTGATGACAGTACTTCTGAGATTTTTTTCCATCCCAATCCCTAAAAATCACAAAGCATCTAATATTGCATCAAATTATAAAAGCATTCATCGATCCCCTGGCCTTATGTTTCACCATCCACAACTTGAATACTAATTCCCAGTCTGTGGACCTTAATGCTCTCTCTTAAAAAACTAAAACAGCAAGTCATTTATTATTTGTGTCGTCTTTTTGGAATTTCTTACTCATTATGGTCTGTAAAGCTTCTCTCCTACTATTCCTTCACCTTAATTGATGGTTTACACACCAATATAAATAGTATTTCTTCAGGTATTATTGTGATCTGAACCCTAATTATATACCTCAAGGTAGAGAAATTTATCATTAATTTGTTCAATTAGGTTATTTCAAGGGGATCATAAATCCCAGAAGAAAAAAAATCATTCAAAATCACCATTCCAAATTAAAAGAAGGGAAAAATAAAATGGCCATATTTATCAAATTTTGCACATTGCCCCCAAGGTAATTTTTGGTTGCCCACAAAGGCCTGAAATAAAATTAAAACTGGTCAACTATATAGCAATATCAGAAATTAATACCCTAAATAAGGCATTTTTTATTTATACTGTTTTTTTTTTTTTTTGGAGTAAAAGGTATGATTTATGTAAGTTTATGAAAAGAATGTTCAAAAACTAGCGGGGGGGGGGGGTTAAGATACGATGAGGCATAATATAATAATTAATCCTAAACGTACAAATGTAAACAATAGTAATGCTATATATAGAGGCTTAGGAGGCAAATAGTCAGTTTTGCACATTGCCCCCAAGGTAATTTTTGGTTGCCCACAAAGGCCTGAAATAAAATTAAAACTGGTCAACTATATAGCAATATCAGAAATTAATACCCTAAATCCATTTAATTACATAATGTGTTTTAATTATTCTATCCATATTCCTGAATCCTCACTTTAAAATACAATTTTAAGAAAATTTGTAAATATTATAAGGCCCTCGTGAAACTTACCAGGTACACTAAATGTACCATGCTTCAACCGGTTACACTGATTTTAACACGCCTGCATTACAGAATTCAAGGATATGATGGAATTGCATAGTTATCTCAACCTACATACAGTATAATGCTACGCAGTAAAATGCTAAATTTTCAATTCAAATTCAGCACATATGAGTAATAATTACAGAACTGTAACCTTTGTTGATATTATTGTTATAAAAAAACTGACTTATTATTGTTAACATATTTCTTTAAGCTACAATACTAGTTTATAAGATATCAAATTTCCAATCAATAAATACAAACCAATATAGCATTAATCTTTCTTCTTTGAATCAGCCTTATCTTCCTTTGCACCACCTCTTCCCAAAACTTTGGCAAGTGAATCCCAAATTCCACCAAGGAAAAGTGCACAAAAAAGATTTTCAAATGGGACAAAAGGATCATGGATTCCCAGCAGTAATGATGATAACTAAATATAAACAAGGAATATATAATCGAAAAAAGGAAATAAAGCATATAATAAATTTGATTTAGGCATAAAAAGTAAAATAAATACTCAAAAAACAACAGCATTTAAATATAATGAGAATTAAAAACAAAACTTAAGCTTCTAACCTTGAAATAAACAAAAAAGATGACAATTCCAAAGTAAACCAATGAGTGGGGTGCTGAAATGAGATCTGTCTTCTGATCAAGCACAAAAATAGTTGAAGCAACTATACAAGCTTTAGTTGGGCTAAAAATGATGATGATTAATTAACAAATATATATGTAAAAACAAATGTTTTGAACAATATAAGTATATATAAAAAGATAAAGATACTGAAACAATAATCAATGAACAACTTTGATTAAAAAAATTATATACTTGTTTTTAGATAATACAAGCTGGATAATATTAAACCATATATGATTAATTTAGGAAGTTTTACTTACAAACTAGGCTGCATAAATTCCATCGCAGTAGGTGTCCAAACACCTCTGATAAGTCTTTCAAAAAGTTTAGTAAAACCAGCACCGTTACCTGTACAGAAACATTTGCTTATAAATTCCAATTATTATTATCCAAGACCCAATTACAACCACGTATTAATGCATTCCATTAATAGCAATTAATCATTTTGTTGGGTTTCATTGTATTGAGTATGAGAAGGAAATTAAAATTAAGAATTTCTTGTTAGGTGGTCTAAAAAAATATTTATATATATTTCCATTAGGTAATGTTTATACACTTAAAAAAACATAATTATACTTGCATATAATTAAAAAATACTAGCTTAATTTTAAAAAACAACTTTTTTTAAAAATAATTTTTTAATGGAATCTACAAATTTTAAGCCTTGTGGTATAATAATAATATTCATGAAATATAGTAACAAATAATTTACCTTTAAGAGTTCCAATTAGAATCATAATAATGTAAGCATTAGGATAAAGTTTAGCTGCATGAGTAACACCATCATACACTTTTTTACACCTAAAAGTGATTCATCATTAGAACTATTAATTTAACTAATTTTAAAAAATCTAAATAAACTCTTATTTTAGTACCTGTAAAGTAATATAAACAGTCACTCACAAGATTGTTCAAATTATTTCATCTTTCATTTTTAAATGGCTGTATGAATTATTATATTATAGACCAAAGTATTATGTTCCCTAAACTTAAAGAAACTGTCTACACACCAAAAAAAGTGATAATGTATGTTAACATCGCATCTTGAGGGGTAAGACAGGCAGGATAACAGGAGGGATGGAGAGGAAGATGAGTCTCCCCCAATCTTAGCAGAGAAATCAAGCCTTAGTGCCCTACTCACAGTTAGTTAATTCTCAGTCTTTCCTATCCCTATCAACTCCACACAGTAACCCCCTGAGAGTCCTGAGAAGTTGTGTCAATTAAAACAGCCAAACATGACCACTCTGCTGGTCATGTGATGTTTTAGGTCCAGACCTAATAAAAAAATCCTCAGTTGGAGCTATGCTTAAATCTCTAACAAAGGATTCAAGGAAGAGAGAATAGAGAATATGATACCCACAGCTCAGGTTGGTGAAGTAGCCTAAACTTCCTCTAACCCTGACTAAATGATAAGTAAAAACCTTTTCACCATTAAAATTACCAACATTAGTGTTTATGCTAAGGGAGGGTTTGGTGTCAGACACAGCCTCTACACATCAGAATGTAAGGACTGCCAAACCACCCTTCTCTGTGATGCCAAAAAGATGACATCAGAAAATGATGAAAGCCCGATTCCTTTCAGCAAATGAATGGGGCAACTCTAAGGATCAGCAGCTTCAACTGCCAAGTTCCCATAAGAACCAGCAGCCATGGCTGTGGAGATAATAAATCAGGTTCTGAAGCCAGGACAAAGCAAAGGGAAAAGACCATGAACCTCACTCGGGACTTCTGCAAAATAAATTTAAAACTGCTGCCTCTAAGGCAATGCTGTTCTAGAGATCTTGCAGCAGCTAAATTTACTCCACAAGGGTGTAACGATACGGTAGATAGGACAGTAGTGATATCAATCAAAAATATTGAGTTATTTTATAACTAGCAGTTCTGTGAACAGCAAACCTCACAAACCAATTAAGGGATTTTTATTTTATTTTGCATCCATTTATTCCAATCACGTGAATCTGCTCGATAAGAATGTGACTTTGCATAAACGTCTTTCGCCTCAGTTCACACTGCCCACTGGTAATATCAACATTATAAAATCTCAAAGTCAAAAACTTGCCAGGGTTCAACAAGATTTGAGCAAGAGATATCAAAGAAAATTCACAAATAATCACCAAACCCATTATACAATTCATCAATTTATTTCATTCAAAAAATAATTTAATCTCCTCACAATTATCTTAATTTTCTGATTTTGTTTTCCCTACACCATCCATGCCAATACGTAAAAAAAAGAAATATAAAAATAATTGGATCAAGAAATAAAAATTCTTAACACAGATCATTTTAAATGCCTTCAAAGAATATTTATGTCAAATTTAATCGAACAATGCGTTTGGTCATAATCAAACAGACAGACAGACAGATGAAACACCAACCAGCCAAGTTGAAACAGGGCCTCGATCAATAAATTTCAGGGAAAACAATTCCTCTCAGCAAGTCAACAGTTTTTGAATAGAATTTGTGATTAACAAAAATAAACATAAATAAAAATGACTTTAAGAAATATTCATATAAAATTTGAAGAAAATTGAACAACGCATTTGGTTGTGACTGCAAAACTAACAGATTTTTGATGAAACAGGGACATTAAAAAAATCATCTTGGATCGGAATAAAAACATAAAAATTCCAGCACGTACATCGTTTTCTCTAACTTCAAGGAACATTTGTGGCAAATGAATGAATGAAGAACATCAAACCATGCGTTTTGTCGAAACTGGGTAACAAACAAAATGCCAAACAGTTGAGCTGAAACAGGGCCTCGCTTACGCTTGGTTAATTATTAGTGAGCTATATATTCTTAACAAAGGTAATAAATGCATATTCTGCAATAGAATCAGATCAGAAGGTAAAGATATCTCAGTGCAAGGATTGAAAACTGGCATGTTTCTAATGAGGAATCATGTATAGAACATAAGTATATTAGATATGATATTTATGAAAGCAGAAAATATGATATAGTATATAAGAACACCAAATTAACTGATTGGGAATCCTATTATACACATCTTGAGGAAGAAATCAGATGCAGTCTGATATGTACATAGTAAGGTCCATAAGTTTCCGGCCTGAGAAAGAAGGAAAGGTGAAAGAAAAAAACTGGTGTTATTATTTTTCAATATATTCTCCTCTAAGTTCTACACACTTCATACAACGCTTAAGCAACATTTCTATACCAAGAAAAAAATAATTTTCTTCTTTGTTAGAAAAATGTTTTTCCTCTGCTGCCTGAACCTCTTTGACGGTGTTAAATCTCCTCCCACGAAGGTCAGATTTAAACTTAGAGAAAAGGAAGAAGTTGATAGAGGCCAAGTCTGGACTGTAGGGTGGATGGGAGGTTCTTGGAATCCGCAGTCCTTCACAGCGGCCTTGAAAATCAATGCTGTGTGGACAGAGCCATTGTCGTGAAGAAGCTGAACACCTCTGCTCAACTTCCCCGCCTTTTCTCTTTGATGGCGTCTCATAAATGGTGAAGTAGGGCTGCATAATACTCGGCATTCACTGTGGTGTTCCTTTCCTTAAAATCAATCAGCAGTATTCCTCTGCAATCATAAAAAATGGTGGCCATTACCTTTTTGGTGACTGCGTGACTTTTGCCTTTAGCGGAGGTGCTTTTCCTGGCCTTCTCCATTCCATGGACTCCCTTCTGCTGAGTGGGTCATAGTATAGAAACATTGTCTCATCCCCAGTTACAATTGAATCCAAGATATTTTTTGGGTCGACATTATATCCACGTAAAAATTCATTGCAGCAACGAACACGTTCCTCTTTTTGAGCAACCGAAAAAGTTTTTGGAACCCATCTCGCACTCACCTTGCTCATATGCAAATGTTTTTTAATAATACTCAGAAAACTTGTTTTTGAAAGCCCCAACCTTGCTGCTATTTCTTTGGTCTTCAGCCTCCGAACAAACAGCAATTCAGCTTTTACAAGTTGGATTCTTTCAGAAGTGACAGCTTACAATGGGCGACCAGGATGCTGGTCATCATCCAGACTTTCTCTTCCTAACTTTAATAATTTTGCCCATTCTTTTTTTATATGAATACGAGAGAGGACACCCCATACACACCATCCAAGCGCTCTTTAATTTGCACGGGAGTAAGGCCCTCTTTACACAAGAATTTAATAACCGCGCACGGTATTCCCATCCTCTCCTATATGCTACAGTATATCGGTCTCCTTTGGTCCCTTTTAATCCATCATTTGAAGCTACCCTGTACAACTATGTTCCCTTCTACAATAATATAATAATCTCCAGAGACCTTAATACCAATTTCCTTTCTGACTCCAATGACAGTGTCTGCCTGGAAAATCTCTTCTTTTCCCTCCACCTCTTCATTGTTCCTTTTGCTCCCACCCACCATACTTGCAAGTCCGGTTGGACCTGCATGTCATTGATTCCCCACAGAATCTTCTCTCCTCTTCTCAATTGCCCGTTCCGTTCCTATCTTCGCACGACTTAATCCAAATATCATACAATATCCAAACTCCAGACATATCTCCAAAAACCATAATTTTCCGCAACCTTGACGCCATCATCTGTGAAACCATCTTACCCGACCTGGAAATCCTGAATTGGAGTGAAATATATTCCAGTTCTTCTATAGACTCCATGGTTGACGTCCTCACATCTAATCTCATCAGTATCCTTGACACCCATGCTTCACTCAAAACCTCTACCTTCCATCGCCCACCTGCTACTTGGATGTGTCAAGAAATTAAAGATCTTCAAAAGAGGCATGAGGCAGCCCGTAGACGCTTTAGACGTACAATACTAGCAGATGACTATCAAGCATTTAGGGTACTCCGCAATTTAACTCAGACAACAATCAGATGGGCAAAATCTAATTATTTTCACGAAGCCCTTTCCTCTGATCCTGAATCCAAATCAAAATGGTAACTGCTTCGCAAACTCTCTCTTTGCAAATCCTCTTCCTCATTAGTCATGCAAGTCTCACCTGCGTTAAACTCATACTTTTTATCAGCCGCCTTCAATAGTTCTCTACCCTCTTCTTCCCACTTTTCATTAGTTCCATCATTTAACTCCAGTAATTTTTATTTTTCCAACATCTCTCCTATTGACCTTATTTCCTCCATACTAAAATCTCATACCAACTCCACAGGGCTTGATGGAATACCCGTTAAACTATTAAAATTATGCCTTCCCGAAATCCTGCAGATTCTTCTGTTCATTTATAATTTTTCCCTCCAAAATTCAGTATTTCCTGTCTCCTGGAAAAGAGCATTAGTTCACCCTATAAAACAAAACCTCCAACCAATATATCCTAAAGATTATCGTCCAATATCCATCCTCTCTAACCTTTCCAAACCTCTAGAAAGAATAGTACAATCACAGATATCTAGCTTCCTCAAAACTACCAAACTACTTGATCCTCTCCAATCTGGTTTCCGACCCGGCTTCTCTACTCAATCCGCTCTCACTAAAATCACCAGTGACATACATACTGCTATGGGCGAAAAAAAGTTACTAGTACTAATACTTCTTGACTTCTTCAAAGCTTTTGATTCCCTGGACCATTCCATCCTGTTTTCCAAACTAAAATCTCTATATTTTTCCAACAGCTCTGTACTCTGAATTCAATCTTTCCTATCTGATCGGTCACAAGCAGTTGTTATTCCTAACCAACCGCTATCTTCCCTCTTTACCCTGTTCTTAGGAGTAGCCCAGAGATCTAGCATTTCCCCTCTTCTTTTTAATTCCTATATCAATGATCTTCCTGATTCAATCCACCACTGTTCCCACCACCTCTATGCCGATGACTTCCAAATCTATTTATTCTTTCCCCCTTCTGAGTTAATAGTTGCGTTTGCCAATATTCAGAAAGACCTAGATAGGATCAGTGCCAGGACCAACCTGAATAAATTAAGGTTAAACACAACGAAAACTCAGGTCATTCTTATTGGTTCCAGTTCCCTCCTCAGATTCAACGCTACCTTTTCTAATTTATTCCTAAATGAATATCCAATCACATTCACCTCCTCTGTCAAAAACTTAGGGATTACTATTGACCAAAGCTTTCCTGGAAACCCCATATTGCCCAAATTTCCTGACGGTCAATAAGTACCCTAAAATTATTCCATCGTTCCCGCCATCTTCTTCCACAATCCACCCGTAAGCTCCTCGTGTACTCACTCATTTTCCCCCACTTTGATTATGGCTGTGTGGTATACAGTGGCCTCTCAGTTGTACTGAAGGACAGATTGAAGCGTATCATGAACTGTTTTTTAAGATTCGTCTTCGGTACCTCGAGGTGGTCTCACATATCACGCCTTTACGGCGAATCAAAGTGGCATGAACTTATTAGATATTAACTTTTAATAATTAGTAAATTTGGTAAACACATAATCGCTTTTGGAAAGGAATCCAATTTAAAACTTCTAGGGCATATAATTATCCTTGATAATCACCCAATGGCATCCCATTATGATATTTAATATGAAAGCCCTTAAAAAGAGTAAACCAAATAGCAAGTCCAAAGATTATTCAAACACGTGGCATCTGAAGTTTCTCAACATCAATTTCAGATGCTCTAATGAATGCATGCATAAAGAGCAACACCGGATGAAAGAACACATCCAACAGGAATGTCTTCTGGTGAATTAGTGAATTAAATACGCAGAGAATCCTCACTAGGAAGCTATTCAGTAAAAAGAACAGGCAGATAGGACATTTACAAGAAAGAGCCTCAGATTACCAGAAATCTGGCAGAAAAACAAAGTGACAGGCTTGGAAAAAGTTCTATCTTGAGATTGATACTTTTTCTGCTACATGCCGAATAAACAAAATCCTCTCTAACAGGAAAGTGGGGAGAGGGGTTGGGCATGCTGATGGTCGGTGAAACTTTCACTAATACTGGAAGGGATACCTTGGGTGCTCTGGCGAACTCCTATTTCTCAGATTCTGAGCTACTAGAGATAGAAAGCAAATAACTCCACAATAAATGTTAACCCTTTCACGATGGTATACTGCTAGAGTAGTATGCACAGAGGTGGTCCCAGGGGACAGTATACTGATGGAGCAATATGCACAGAGGTGGATCCTGTGGACGATATTGCTAGAGCAGTTCAAACTTAGAGCCATAGTAGTAGTGTTTTAGAGTTTATATTATCTTATCTAGCAGCTAGATAAAGTATGATTTCAGTTTATAAAGCCGGATTTGGCTCAGTTCCCAAGCACCGAATATCGTCAACAGTCAAACTTTTTTCAACTTTACTTGAACCATCATATGCCTGTAAATCGATCTTTTTCAACTAAGTTATTCATCCTAAACTCGATTTTTGAATTATATCGTGAATCGAACTAGGTAGTTAAAGGTTTCTTGTGAAATTTTTGTAATTTTATTTTCATTGAAATTTGTATTTAAATTTTTCCAAGGAAAAAAACATTAAAATTGTATATTTAGTTAAATGAGTTATATATAGGTTTTTAACGTAAATTATACAGTAGAGTAACATGACATTTAAAAACAAAATAAATACAAGAACAATTTGTATCAATTTGTTTCGTTACTTGAGAAAAGGGAGCACGGAGAGACTGGAAAAGGATTCCGTTTCAGTAGACGATCTGCCTTTTCAAGGCCTCCGTCCCAGCAACCTGTTTGGCTCGCCCACCATCGTTTCATTAAAGGGTTAATACCATTGGTGAGTTAGAATGGGTAATTAACTCATTTGCACCATTCAAATCAGCTAGCACTGATAATATCTTTCTGTCATTACTGTAGAAGAGTCTACCAGTGATCAGAACTCATACTAGAGCGCTTAAGAGGCAGCACAGCACTTGTGTACGTTACGACTAGCTGGAGACAAACTTCTCTTTGTGCTGTTTGAAATATTTTTGCTTAGAAACCCGGGTCATTGCATCATTAAACTTAAACAGCATTTTCTGCTCCACTAGGTCGGACTAAACCAATAATTCTTCAACTGGCATCTGAATCTTATAAAATATGTCCAGGCTAATTTAATATTCATTTTTCTTTATACGCTGTATATCAGTATTTTGTGCTCCACAAGCAATGAGACAAGCCAGATTCTAGTCCCACTTTAGTGTTATCTCCAAAACAATAAGGTATCTATACCAACAGACTTCTAGCTGTTTTTTAAAAAAGGGAAACAAAATCAGGGTGTCCAGCGATAAGGCATGAAATAATTCAAGGATTTTGAGACTGTGAAGTGTACAATTCAAGGAACTTTTCGTCAATTTATGGGATTAAATTTAAAACAAAATCGGAACGATAAAATGCAGTGTTTGGCAGTCTCCTGATAAAATTTACATTCAGGACATAAGAATGAATTTGAATAATCACAAAGATTGTATCTCTGATAGGGAAAAATTGTCTAAAAATCCGACTTCTTACATTGAGGGCTCAGCGCATCACAAAAAATAAAAACAATTAGAAAAAACAGCACAGAAACAATATATTTGATTATCTTATAATTTATTGTATATAATTCCATATAACCATGGAAACGTATTTTGAGACTAAGTGTTAGAGGGAGGGATCAATTAATTATAATGTAAACTAATAAACACAAGAAAAATAATAAAATGAGCAAACATATCGATATTGTTTTTTGAAAAAGACATAATTACCACTTAGCAAACTTTTTCCCTAAATAATAAAATATATTTTTTAAATTTAATTATTTGTTGTGTACAGTAAGAGTTTATTAAGATGGCAAAAATTTTATGATGCAGGAATTCAAAGAACGTCAATATATATTTTCAGGCCGGGATATTTAAAAATATTCTGTAAGATGTATCCGTTTTACAGAGGTTTTGCCATGGAGAGGTTTCACTGTAAATAGAATTAAAAATGAGCAATATTGTTAAATATATTTATTACTGAATGAGAATATTTTTCTTTTTATGTATTGATAGATGACCGTACGGCATATCTGGAAGAAGATGGTCCAGGTGGCAGTCAAGAATAAAATAAATAGTTACATCTATTTCATTTTATTCTTGACTGCCACCCATCTTCTTCCAAAGAATATTTTTCATTTTTTTTCTCTTGGTTTGCATCTTTTTCAAGATCCCAAACTTCATGCATATGAGTAATATTGTTATTAGTCATACACATAATTATGGGAATAAAATAAATCATGACAAACCATTATCCTTGTCACACCACTCTGTCTCCATGACAAGGGACAAACTGGCGAACTTATCATAGGAAGATGAGTATAAACTAGTTGAAATTGAACTTCAGTATGATCGTTCGAACCATCTTTCAAAACTGATGAAAAGAAAGGTCACCCTAAGGCTGTTTTTACATGGTCCGATAAATTGGATATCATACTGACATCCGATTATTCAAAAGGGGTGTCAGATGACAGTAAATGTAGTATCCGACTCTGATAATTATCTAACCATGTGAAAGGAACACATACTTTCTGTGTAAACTAAATTGGATCCGACCCCGATAATTATTGGACCGTGTGAAAGGAATGCATACTTTTGCATAAACTAAATCGGATCAGAACCCGACTTCGATAATTATCTCATCTTATGAAAACAGTCTAATATGCTATGAAAACAGACTAATACGCTATTTTACCTTTCCATGACACCTCTAGTTTACTTGGCAACAAGTAGAAGAAGCCGTCTAAGGTGTCAGAAAATATGATTAAGTGATTTGAGACATACAGACTGACAAACAAAGTAAGCAGAAGAAGTCTTTTTCTAACTTTCTTGGAATTAGAGATGGTAAGGTGAACAGCTATGACATTAACCCTTCACAATATTTTCTATACTTGTTGCCAAGTACTAATGGAAAAACAGAACTATTAAACGTAAAACAAAAAATTCCAGATGACTAGCCGTTATTCAATAATTCCTGATTTTTTCCGACCCGAAAAATGCAAGCAGAATTCCTGATCTTCAAGGAATTCAAGGCTGCTGGACACCCTGAAAATGTAACAAAAAGAGAAACAAAACTGTTCAAATGTAAAATTTTAGGAAACTTACAACTACTTGAATTCTAGCGATAAAAATCAAACTTTCATACAATTTCTGAAAGAAAACAATTAACCCTTTTCAGACCAATGTATCCAAATGGATACATCGACTTTGTATATTTTTTTTTTAATTTGAGCTAACATTGCAAAGTTATCTGTGCTCCCATCTGCTCTAGTATATATAGATATTAGTGCTACAGCCAAAGAAAGAAATTTAAAACTCTACTTTCTTCTTGTGTTGTGTTATTGAATGTAATTCCTATAACCAACCTGTTGGACTGCATCATGTCAAGACCTAAGACCTAAGAAAGAGGTAAGTTTGAACTTCATTTTTTCAGCTTAGATAATTAGAATGTTTATACAAATTGCTGATACTGTTGAAATTAGATTTGTTGATCAAGATTTCCAAAAAACTTTAAAAAGAATAATATAAATTAATTCTGTTTCATTATTTACAATAGTATCCATAAGGATACAGTGGCTGTTTATACTTACTTGGCTAGCATGTAAAACTGCCTCTTTTATTTTGCTTTATTCCTACTATTTATCCTTTTATGTTCTAATTATGAATTTTTACTTTTCTAGACATGAATTTTTTGTAATAGAGAAGAATACATTCTCTCTTTGATACCAAGAGAGGAGCAAACGTCTATCTGACCATGATAGTGATGAAGAGGAGGAGCTTGTATCTTCAAGCCATCAGGAAGTGGAACAAGCTGAAGAACAGGTACTTCTCGATTTCAATTGGGAAAACACCTGAAGGAGATATTATGCCTGGAACTTCAATGGAGGTTTTACAGTCTATTGACAAAATTGGATATAATATTCCTAATACACAGGCATCAACGTCTGTAATTGAACCATCAACCTATGATATTAATTTTGCATCACAATAGCGGATTAAGAGGGGAAGGAGTAGGAGTACTAGGACCAGAAGACCAGAGAAAATAAATACAATCAACGCACCAGGTACCAAAAGGTATTGTGATAATTAATGGCCTAAAGTCAAAGTGCTTCCCAATGAAAAAAGGAGTTAAGCAGGGAAATAGTCCCTACTCTCCATCTCTTCATTATCTTTATGGATGAAATAATAAAAATTTGTAAGAGAAGAACAGCAAGAGCAGTGATTGGTCATTGGAACATAAGAACTATCCTGTATTTTCCTTCCTGTCTCTTCGCTCCCAAACTGTTATTATTCCAAACAAACCACCCTCATCATCACTCCTTCTGTCAAGAGGTGCTCCTCAGGGATTTTCCCTCTCTCCAACCTTATTTTCCATCTATATAAATGACCTTCCAAACTTTGTGCATCACTCCCAATTCCATTTATATGCAGACGATCAGCAAATATACATTTCCTTCCACCCTTACGACATGGTTGAGGCCTCTCGTAAACTCAAAGATGATATTGACAGTATTAACAGCTGGGCTTCGAAAAATAAGCTGAGCATGAATCCTGCAAAAACTAAGGCCATTCTCATTGGTTTAAAACCCTTCCTTAATGCCCTTCTCTACTATCCATTACTATATCTCAACAGTGTTCCTATCCAGCTCCATAAATTTATAGAAAAAAACCTTGGAATTACCTTTGACAAGTATCTAACTTGGAATAACCATATTTCCCGAATCACCCAAAAACACATTTCAATCCTCAAACAGCCCCTAAGATTCCATGATTCTTTCCTCGGGAATACCTGTCATCTCCTAATAAGCTCCCTCATTATTGCCCACTTTGATTACAGGAAAAACTGGAGCTGGTTATTATTGCAGGCTTTTCCAAAGAAGCATTGAACCTCTTATTAACTATGATGGTAAAGTAGCTGCAGTGAATAATGCTGCTCTGGACCTGAAGAGAGTAGAGCCTTCAAGGAAAGCTGTATTTCTTATCGACTCCCAAGCCACCATACACAGTCTGTCAAATGACAGCGACACTGATTGTGATAATACTATGAATTGTCAAAAAATGTTAAATGATTTGGAAAAAATGGGATGAGAGCTAAGAATGCAGTAGATCCCAAGCCACTTAGGGATTGTTGGAAATGCAAAAGCAGACGAGCTGACCAAGATAGGAGCTTCTCTACCACATCTTTCCTTTCAAGTAAGGCCCTTATAGATTCACTTATAAAGGACTGGATAAGGCATTGCCATATGACCTCTTCCACTGGGAAAATATCGTCACAGAGGGCCCTATCTCTTATATCATCTCTAGAGCCATTGGTGTTGCCCATTTCTGCATGGCTACAGGACAGACTACCTGGCGGCCTATCTCCATAGAATTGGAGTTCTTAAATCACTGGAGTGTCCTCTTAGCCAGCAGGGGGATATGGATGCAAAACTTTTGAATGTCTGTACAGCTTTGCAAGCGGCATCTACAAATGATGAACCAGTCAGGATATCTAATATTTATTGGTCTCAGCGGCACCAATTGGCAAATATGCCAAGAGTGGGCATTGGATAAATAAAAAATAATAATACAATAATTTAACTAAAAATTATTGAAACTAAAGATATTTCAACAAAACTATAATTTTTTTATTATTATAATTTCTATGTAAAATTCCTTCATCTTCACTCCCCCATTATACTATGCTCACTCCCAAATACACCCTCGCCCCCTCACTTTTGAGAAATGTTATATTTTGATTTATCTTTCACTCTAGAAACAATTACAATGGATACTTTAACAACAGTATTAGAGATACAATTAAAATCAATAATTTTTTTTTTTTAAATTGCAGTGCTATCTGAAGTAATAAGAAAATTATTAGAAAATCTCCCTATTTTCAAAGAATGGCCCATATATGCGTGTTCAGTTGTATGGAACAGAGAGTTGGGTCCTGACTGCAGCAGAAATGAAGCACTTGCACAGAGTGACCTCTAAAACATGCAGAGACAGAATCAGGAATAAAACCATCAGGGAAGAATTAAATATCCCAGAAATGAAAGAGTCCCTGGAGAAGAGACAGTTGAGATGGTATGGGCATGTATGCAGAATGAGCCCTGGCATGGATCCAGAACCACGAAAATTTATGGAGGCAAGACTAATAGGTACTAGATCTAGAGGAAGACCTCAGCTTAGCTACATCCAGGTTGGGTCAAACGAGAGGAAAGACATTGCAGGAGATGACGATAGATTGGCTTTATTTGTTTTTCAAATCCAATTAAGGCTGATAACACTTTTATCACCAGACTATACCAAATGAATCTGTAAACAAAATGACCTGCATCTTGCCTTCAGTTTTGTCTTAACATTATGATTAACAACAAGACACTAAAATTTGAAATATCAGTAATATTATGCCATTATAGGAAACATACGTTTTCAACTGCCGAAACAACCCATTTGATGTGGCCGAAGAAGAGGTTGCTCTTTCTGAACGGACTGCGAGTAGTTGGTTCCATAAATTTGAAATTGGTGATATCAGGCTTATGTAAAAAGAGGGATCTGGATGAAAATCATCATTTGATGAGGAAGCTCTAAGGGACTCTATTGAGGCAGACCCAAAAAAAAGTACCTGGGAATTGGCAAGAGAGCTTTCAGTTTCCAATCCACCATAAATCATGTAGAATCCATAACAGTGAATGTCTCATCAAGAGTGATTCCCCATGAGTTGACTGCTAAGCAGGCACGATGTCGAATAGAAATATGCCAACATCTTTTGAAAAAACATAAATGACCATCCTTTTTGAATGACCATTAATAAAATTTAATGAAAAAGAGGAACTGGTAAAGAGAGTGGTTTGAGAATATTGAAAAACTTCGAGGCAACAATGAAATAAGAAAATTTTATCAGGAAATAAATACTAGCCGGTGACCATTTAAGCCTCGATTGAATGCGTGTAGAGATGCTGAGGGAAATCTGGTCACCAACAAGAAGCATATTTTAGATCATTGGAGAAACCATTTTAACTTACTTCTGAACGATGGAGATATGGAGGAGAATATAGCAGAGATAAGTATGCCAACAGGTGATATAGAACCGCCTAATCTGGAAGACATTGAGGAGGCTATCTAGCTATTAAGAAATAATAAGGCTCCTGGTGCTGATGAGCTGATGAGCCAGGTGAACTGATCAAGTATGGGGGTAAAGAATTGAGAAGGTTCCTCTACAACATTGTTATGGATATATGGTATAAAGAAGAAATCCCCTATGAATGGTATAAGACATTAATATACCCAATGCACAAGAAAGATGATGTGCTTAATTGCAATAATTACCGTGGGATCTTCCTGCTATCTTGTGCCTATAAGGTATTCTTGAAAATATTACACAAAAAGCTTTTCCCATTTGTGGAACGGGAAATCGGATTATTCCAGGCGGGCTTCATGAGGGGCAGATCCACAATAGACCAGATATTTTCGGTGCAGATTATCTTGGAGAAAGCAAGGGAACACAAGATAAATACACATCACTTATTCGTTGATTTCCAAAAAGCTTATGATAGCATCAACAGAGAAGAATTGTACCAGGCTTTGCTTGAAATGGGAATACCAGCTAAACTCATACGCCTGATAAAGCTAACTATGAAAGAAGTTAACTGCAAAGTTCGAGTCCAGGGAGACACATCTGTGAATTTCCTCACTTATAAAGGACTTAGACAAGGGGACTGCCTTGCATGCATACTGTTCAACTTGGCTTTGGAATACGTGGTGAGGAAATCGGGAATTCAGATAGGAGGCACGATATTTAATAAATCTACGATGATTTTGGCCTTCGCGGATGATGTTGATATTATTGCCAGAACATATGCAGATATGAGCAGAGCATTTCTTGGGCTTAAGAGAGCTGCAGCTGGGTTAGGGCTAGTGGTGAATGAGGCAAAGACCAAATATATGCTCTCAGGGCCTCAGGATGCTGTTCAAACTCCCCCACAGGTAGAGATTGGTAGCAACACGTTCGAGAGGGTTGAAAAGTTTATATACTTGGGCACCCAGGTTAATTCCAACAATGATGTTAAGGCAAAGATTGAGAGAAGACTTTTGGCAGCCAATAAATGCTACTTTGGTCTCCATAAGCATTTAAAAAGCGGAGCGATCTCCCATGCAACAAAGATAAGCATATATAAAACCCTGATTCGACCGGTACTAACCTATGGGTCGGAGTGTTGGACCATAACAAAAGCTCATGAATCCCTTCTCCTCCAATTTGAGCGACGCATATTGCGGAGAATATTTGGCCCTATAAATTGTGATGGAGTATGGAGAATCCGTGGCAACGCAGAACTGGGGGACCTATACAAGAACCCGGACATGGTGAGAATCATCAAGGTTGGACAGTTTAGGTGGGCTGGTCATGTTATGAGGATGACACGGGACCTGATACCACGAAAAATTCTTGATGAAAAAATATATGCCACCAGAACAGTTGGTAGACCATGGCTGAGATGGATGGATGGGGTCGCATACGATGCGAGATACATCCTGGGTGTCCGAGACTGGAGAGCAGCAACGACCAACAGAGATGACTGGCAGACCTAATTGCGGGAGGCCCTGACTCTACAAGAGTTGTAGTGCCGAGAAAGAAGAAGAAGATTAAAAGAATTGTTACTTGCGAAGGAAAGTGGATTTATTCGAGAAGCCCTAAGACTAAGAAACAATGATTAGACTGCAATGATTCTGCTGTGCCAATCGATAAGCAAGGGCAATTCGAAAAAACAAAACAATGGTCTTCGCTGTATTTTGGAATTATGAAGGCATTATGCATTACGAATTCATTCCAGAAGGTCGAACTATTGATTCAAAACTTTATAGTAACCAGTTACAAGGAATGTAAGAGTTACCCAGAATTAGTTAACAGAATTGAGTTTTGTTTCAACAAGATACAAAACCCAACTTAGCACCTTCCGACAACCATATTTTCCTGATCAATAGCTTAATATCTTCAAGAAAAACCTTAAATTCTCTGGATTAAGTTAAAATGGAGTTGCAGAATTCTTACGTTCAAAACCAAAAGAGTGGTATTGTAAAGGAATCTGACAGCTTGCCTCAATATGACAAAAAAACATAGAACACAACAGTATATACTTTGAATATAAAAAAATTTTATTTTTAAATTAGTAAAAAAAAAACGATCATTTTTTATGACTTATCCCATTAATAATAAGTTTCATAATCTTTAAATCATTTAATTTTTAATTGTTTTTACAAAAAAAAAAGTATATAAAGTATTAGTTTATGCTAATTTATAGTGAAGAAATTATGAGAGAAGCTGATTGAAAACTGTTGAAAGGTTGCGCAAATAATAAAAATAAACTGTTAGAAATAAAAACATTTATTTGTAGTAGAAAAATTAACAGGGTCTGATATCATTAATATCAAGTATTTAAGATTATATGTATAAGAATTAAAATAATAACAAGAAGGCTAAAATCCAGAACAGTATGTCTACATCCGGACAGACCAGAAGCATTTTAATTGAAGCCATAGGGAACTTAGCATGGAACCGGATGCAATTCTTCAAACCAGACTGTGATTAAAATATAATTCTGGCCACAGAGTTGTGATTATATAAATATTTAAAATCCCTGAATATAAACTAATCCGAAAAATAAAAACAATTCAAAACTAAGCAGCAGAATAAATTTGAATCCCTAGATTCAAGATTCTGAGTGAATCGAAACTAGAAAAAAAAAATCAGAAAGGATTAAAGAAAACAGCAAAAGATCCCATTGGTTTTAAAGATAAACAAAAAGCTAAGAAATGGTTCTTGAAAGCCAATAAGTGTGATAGAGAAAAGAAGGAAGATGAAAATCAACAGTGCCATAAACAATCAATATAACAGGGTCCAATACACATCTAACTATATCAATAAAATATTTCAAATACAAAAAAAATATAAAACGGAAATGTGAAATATATAATATAATATGAATACTTAAGAAGATAATCAAGGAGACCATGAATTTTTTTTCATTTTTCAGTTTAAACTATTGTACATTGCTTGTCTTCATCAAGGCAAACAAAAACCAAAGAAGAATAAAAGAAAGAACAAGACACACTTCAATGCCCAGGTAACATAATAATTCAAGTATAAGGGGACCAATGAATAATTTGGTACCTTTGCCAATTTTTATATAACTCTATCATGTAAATAATTATTTTTCTTTACATTTTTCATTGATTGATCATATAATTATCCAGAGCCTATTCCATTACATAACAAGTCCTTGCTGACAGCCCATTAGCAAGGTAAAGCTGGTGCAATTTCTTTTTATTTCAATTCTCTTTCCAGATTAATGAGGGTGAACAAATTTTTTTGTATTCTTAAATTTTATTCCAATAAAAGGATACTTAATAGGGTTAAAAGTATCTGTTCTGATAATATTTTTAAGTCAGTGTATTGGACACTGACTCATAAATTGTCACAGTGGTACAGACAATATCGTGATGAGCAGATCATTATCCTGGATAAGATGTCACTTTGGATGCAGCAGAGATTAGATCTTAACGATGACCACATGCTTTTTAACCTAAGTTATTTTTATAATTTAAATAAATATTTATTCCAAAAAAATTATACTTAAAATTGTTGGGAGTTTCAGCAAAATCACACTGAAAAATTAGAATAAACTCATGCAGTTAGTATAACACTTTTTTTTTTTTAGCTAAGAAGGATCATGAAATACAGAATTAATGCCATATTTATCCAAATTAATATCAAACCTAACACTTATTTTGACATTATCAATAGTTTGAAAGTAACACAAAAATTGAAACAAAGGTTTACCATAAAATACTGATTATAAGATTAATTACAAAAGTTTTAATCAATTAAATTTTATTTCTTATAATTCATTATAAATTACATTAAGTAAATACATAAGAAATATAATTATGGTTACTGGCTTTGAATTCTAACCTTTATTATCATCTAGAATAAAGCTGGAAGGTTATTCTTGACCAACATTCTGTTCTGGAGAGGTCCATTCAACATCTGATATCATGTATCATCTCAAATGATGGTAGTTAAATGTTAAAAAGGGAAAACAAAAAGAAAGAAAAAAAAAAAAAAATTAACCACAACTAATAATTATTAATTATGTTATTAAAATATTGTAGCTGTCAGGTTACCTGTATATTTCTTTCATTGTAGCAAAGACTAGTTTTACAGGTAGAAACTTTGAAATCTTGTATCCAATATCAAATGGAGTGTAAAATACAACATACCTTCAAAAAAGAAGAAACAAAAAATTATAATAGTACTATCATTTTATAAAGAAATTATATCATCAATCGAAATTTTTATTTTTACTAACTTTAAATTGATTTTTAATTTATTTTTGTAATTTTTTAGATACATGATTATTCGCTTTACTATATAATTGAATCATGACAGACAGACAAATGAGACATATTAAAAAACAACAATAATAAAAAGTTTATGTTAATACTATACAATTTCAGGCTGATTTACAAAAATCAGGGGCTTGAATACATATTTTTGGTGAACTAAACAAAGGTTGATTTATGTAAAACCTGGTAAAAGTAAAATACAAATTCATAAAAAGTAATTATAAATTGAATTATTCAATTTACCAAACTGCCGTTGCAACCAAAAGTTGTTGAGTATTTTTTAAAGGAGCCAAAATTGGTTCACCAAGAAGACCGTTACTAAGCATTCCTCCAGCAAAAACAACAAGCATTGTAGACAGCCAACAAGACATGGGATGTTTACGGGAGAATGCTTGAGCACCTACATTAAATAAAGGAAATAGATGAAATTTTTATATCATCAAACATACAATAATGTCATTCCAATTTTAGATCAGCAATAAGAAAAGAGTAATTGAGTTAATACCTTTTTATTTTTTGATCCAAATTACAAAAACACATATGGAATATGTTATATGCCATGGTAAGGAATTTCCTTTTGGTTAATCAACTGCAGGTAATAACAGTGGGCACACTTAACAAAAGCAATTGAATCACACTTGAAGCACTTATCATTCACAACCCAGTCGAAGCAGAAGTTGTGTGGTGTGATCTATATTCCAGATTTCTCGTCCAGAAATTCTGACTTGTGAAACGCATATTGAATCATTTTCCTGAAGGGAGGGGCACTAAACTGGACGGTTGTGAAAGCTTGAAACTGCAGAAATCTATCGCAATGCCAAATATTTATATCCGATTCAGAAAGCGTCTGATCAGTTATAAATAGAACGAATACCTTTTACAGCCTGAATAAGTGCACATCCAGAGGCTAAATCTTCCCTTTACATCCACCTGAAATGAGCCTCTTGATCAACTTGATACCTTCTGGTACAAAAAACGATGATATGCTGTCATCTTGGTTAGCTGACCACGAGTGAACAAGCAGGACTTTTTGTCAGTCCACAAGCATGTTGGGCTCCATGACATCTTCATAGAACGTTATCAGGCCCGACTTGCAGTCTTTCCTATGAAGACAGGCAGGTTTAGATTCAGCCACTGAATATGCACTTCTTCAGGCCGTACAAAGCATTTGTTTGCCTCATAACTAATATGGCGATTGTGGAATCAGACGACAACAAGTTCCTGCAGTTGTAAGCTTTCATTATCTTCCAGTTCAGTGCATCTCGCAGCACGAAGATGACTGGATATGTCTGGAACATACATTGCGACACATGACTTTTGCTTTAATAGATCAAGAGACACACGTGCATCAAGGGTTATTCAATTGCTTTTGTAAGAATGCCCAGTGTCCGGAGAAAATCTGCATGAGTAATGCCTTGTTCACCGAATTACACATTGACTGCTGATCGTATCACTAGCTATCCCATTTTCAAATAACAAACTCGTTCAGATTTCCCCCTAAAAAGCTTGTTGTTGTCTATAGCAGTGGTTCCCAAAAGATGGTCTGCGGACCTCCTGTGGTCCGCAAAGGGTCCGCAGATGGCTGGTGAAAATAAGTTTTAAGTGAAAATACCTATCTATTAAACCTTTCTTTGTTATTTTTTATCATCACAACTTTTTCAGTATAACCTATTACTTATTTAGATGTATAAAATAACCTGTATACAGAAATTAAATTTGTATTTAGGTCTAGTTATAGTTATACAAATTGAAGACGGTGAACAAAGCACTGAATTTAGGCTGCAACTGAAAACCATATAAAGGTCACCAAACTACAATCCGATATCAAAACAATTTTGGAAAAAAAAATAGATTTCATCTTTCACACTCATGATTAGTCAGTAGAAATAAAACATATGCAGTAAAAAATTATTCATAATGCTCTGTCACAACGAATACACAATCAATGTGCTTATTTGCATCGTATAATAAAACTAGAGGCTCGTGGGGAGCCGATAGATCAAGCATGCTAAAACTGTACACCTGTTTGCTAAGATCCAAATTAGATTATGGCAGCATTGTATATTCATTAGCTAATTTTAAGCAGCTTTCAGCTTTAGATTCAATCCACCATGCGGATATCCGTCTTTCAATGGGTATTTTGAGAACTAATCCTGTAAATAGTCTGTTTAGAAGCTGGTCTAGCTCCACTAGCTATTAGAAGACATTAACTGGCATGAGGGTATATCCGACAACTCAAATTCAATACTGATAATCCAGCATGGAGGCCTATTTTCCGCAGAAAACCAAAGACTACAGGCTCCACTTGGAATCAGAGCAAGAAGATACATAGAAGAAATCCGCTATCTGCCTACATCGATCAATGAATTTAATTACCCTCCTTGGATCTTAAAACTACCAACACTAAACATAACGCTCCAAAAATACAAGAAAAATAGTACTTCAGATATCACCTATTTAACTGAATACCAAAAAATTAAAGACAAATACAGCAATAGCAAATATATTCATACAGATGGCTCCAAATCAAATTTTAATGTTGGGTGTTCCATTGTTATCGAGACCAATTTCATTAAATACAAGCTACCACATACAACCTTCACCGCAGAATGATGCGCTATTAGTACATCCTTCACCTTATTATGCAGCGTAATGAAGAAAACTTCGTTATATGTACGGACTCCCTATGTGCTATGATGGCATTCAACGATATATACTCAAATAACGTTGTAATAAAGAAAGCCCAAGCTTATTCAACAATGATAAGAAATCTAAACAAAAACATCGTTCTTGTTAGGGTACCATAGCACAATGGAATCTAAGGGAATGAAGTAGCCGACCAAGCAGCCAAAGAAGCAGCATTATCATCATTGGAAATAAGCAACATCCATACTTCATCTGATATATGCAAATATCTAAAATACCAAGCCAAGATGACCTGGCTCCAGCTTACGGAAACCTCCAAGGGACAAAATAAATTAAAAAATATAAAAACAAAGAAATAAAAGTATGGGAAAGCTCAAACCGCAGCAGCAAAAGAGAAGAGGTTGTCATCAGTAGACTGCAAATTGGCCACACGCAACTTACGCACTGATTCCTTACTACTAAAAACACACCTCCCTAGTGTGAAATGTGCAATTTGTAGCTGGGTATCAATCACATTTTGAAAGACTATCTGCTACATGACAGATACTTTTAAAATTTAGGAATGGAAAGAAATCTCCAAATGATGTTAGGAGATAGTGTCACGAATACAGGGAAAATAATCGAATTCTTAAAAAAGAACCATATTTTCAACAAAATATAATTTAACACCAACAGTGAATGATTAAAAACAAATAAAAAAGGACACTAAAGACCTAAGCAGTTGAGTGACCATAAGCTTTAAAATAATAATAGAACTAGTTTGTGTTAAACAAACTTTGCAACTTATTTTTTTCAATATTATTCATGTTTTTTTTACCTTTTAACTAGACATTATCATTATAAACACTGGTAGCAGTAAAGTGAATGTCGAATGCATGTATAATTTTAATTTAAACACATGTTCAGAGGTTCCTGAATAATGGGGGTCCGTGACTGACTAGCATTAGGGAACTACTGACCTATAGTTATAAGGTAAAAGTGTTAACCATATAAAAACATCTCCCATAGGCGCCAATGTTAACTTTAAAGCCCTATATCTCCTATACCTATGGTCCATTGCACCCTAAATTTTGCTCAGGTTCTAATCTCGCCTAGCACTATCGATTGGTATAGGCCTCAGTCTGTGCAAGTAGCTCAAGGTTTAAATAAGAATATTCTGTTTTTATAATGAGTGATAATGTTAAGAGGACAAACAATCAATACTGATTTTTTAAATATCTTACTGCTAATTTACAAAACAGCTTATTTATTCATATTTTGAAACTTCTCTTAGGTATATATAATTTGAAATATGAAAATTACTCAGCCAATGTTCTCTATTTAGATTATTTAGTATCATTCGATTAGAGAAAGCATTGAATCAGGGTACTAACCCGGAGTTTACCTACTGAAATATCAAGCCGAGACATAAGATTCAGAGAAAAGATAAAACATTAAAAACTAATGTGAATTTGTTAGGATTATCTATAAAATAAAAAAATTATAAACCAAGATATAGTTTTCAATGATGCATTCAATTTTTTATATAATTTTTTTCTATAGTCAAATTTGCTTGTAGTTTTATTTTATTTTTGCATTTTACTAAAGATGACACAAGTATTTGTAATGTAAGATTTAGAACCTTATACAAATGATGCGGATATTACATTAACACTGAAAGATATGAAGAATAAATCCTTTTTTTGCAAGCATACTCAACAGCAATGATTACCACTCTGATAAGCTAAATTTAAGTGGGCAGTAATAGAAATAAAAGAAAACACAACAAAAGCATACAAGAATTCATATAATAAAATCATTAGTGGCAATAACAAATTGAAATAAACAAACATTCTCATAAAAACATAATACACGCTAATTCAAATTGATTGATGACGTAAAATCATGAAAAAAGATGTGTGTGACAACGGAAGAATATTATATGAAAAAGAATAAATATATTTATTGAACCCATTATTATTCAAAGAATAACAAGTCAATCATAAAGTTATCATATTCAAACTTAAGTAAGATATTAACCAAAGCTCAGATAGGTATAACCATTATAGTTCTAAACATTCATCCAAATTAATTTCCAAATACTTTCTAATAAAAATAAAATTGTCACTCTAATTAAAAAATATCCTAACTCCATGTTTACTTATATGGAGTTACGAGGTTTTATAATTAGGGTGACGAAATGCGAAATAACAATGTGTCAGAACAAATACATATTTATTTTATTATATTAAATAAACGTTGATGACAATATTATAAAAATGTTTTTTTAATAATAAAGTAAAATGTCAATGGGAAATTGTCTTTAACAAATAATTAAATCACATACTTATTTGTTAACAAGGGAAAGATAAGTGTTTATAAAATATTATCTGGCTCCATCCACGAGATAAAACAGATACTGAAAGAAAGAAATTTTAGTATTTGGGGGCTAATAATAAGAGGGAAAATTAAAAAAAAATTAATAAGAAAAAAAATTACATGTATTATGAATAAAATCAAAATTATGCTATTTAAAACTAAAATGATGGATTATATTACTGATTATCTATTAAACAAAACAAAAAACAAATAAGGGAGCTTTGCCAGGAGGGCCCCAGTCAGTTTAAAAATACATCACCCAATCCCAAATACAGGTCTGAACAATTTAGAACACCACAAGGTATCAAAAACACGTTAAAATACACAAAATCTGTAGATATTATAGTGCATGACCAACTAATACTTGAAATTTTGTTACATTTAAAGTACAATAATAAAAGATCTTTATAACTTGATTAAATTTTAATGGTTTCAAATTTTTTGGGAGGGTAAATAAAAGCTATAAAAAATTAACAATACTTTAATAATTACCTGCTCCTAAATCTTCTCTGACATGAAGAGCACATAATACACTATGAGCTATATCAAAGTATGGGAACATTTTTAATTTCGTAACTTGATTAGCAAGGTCCAAAAATGCCTCTGGATCCATTTTGAAAGTAAATTTGTGGTTTAAAATATATTTAACGGAATGAATATAATTCTGCAACTCGGCTGAAGCGACAAAACCAACACCCCACACACCCCAGAGGAGACTGCCGGTGTTTTGAAGAAAGGTGGGGGGAACTCAACAAGACAGAGATCACAAAGATCCTTGTTCCCTTTTCATAGAGGTAGGTCTGAATCTGAATTTAAACAGAGTAGAAATTAGGTAATATATATCTATATATATTATTTTTTTTTTAATATAACTGCAGCAACAAAATAATGTATCTAAACTCCAATTTGAAATATTTTAGATAGTGTTTGCATTCGATCGGCCCTGAAAGCAACAGTTTAAACTAATGAATTAAAATTTTATTATTTCGTGACGTTCATTCAGAATGATGAATTCGTTTAAGAGATAGACCTTAAACGTGAAATCCTTAATATCCGTTACGGCATTTCAGTATCCGTTTCCCTTCATTATATGTGTCCATACGTTACAAAGGACTTCTTCAGAGAGAAGTCTACAACGAAATGTTGGTGTTATCCGCTAGGTTTCTCCTTAAGGCGCGTACACACTAGGCAAATTTCGCCCAAGGCCAAAGCCAGTCCGCTCCGTTGCCCGATGTTCGGCTAGTGTGAACGGGATGCAAATCAGGGACAACGTCCAGCGCCAAGAGGCCAACCCCAAACACGTCCACACTATGCAATTCTTGGCCAACAATGGGCAGCCAACAGCTCTATTAACCGAGATTATTTTAGTGTATACTGGAGAAAATTCAGAACCGACCTTGGCCATGGTCTTGGCCGCGTTCCCGTCTCCTGGCGGTAAACATCAAAGGGTTGAGCGTTGGACGTTGCTTCCTCCCTCTCCTAGTGTAGACTGCATGATCGTGCATAGGATTTTTATTTGACTCATAATTTTGGCTTGGCTATTCAACAGGTGTTTATATATTTAATTTCATCCTGTAACAAGCAACAAAGCAACGAGAGTTTTCCTGATTATAACAAATGCGTTAAATCGATAACAAGAAAAAATTAATATTTTTCTTGTGTGTCTATTGTATTTGAACTTAAAACTCATTTATTTATTGAAATTTACGACTGTACAACTTTAAACTTAAAAGAGAGTCTGATACAGGCGGCGATTGTGATATGACAATTCTAGTTTTTTTTTTTTTTTGCTATTCTTTAATTTTTTGATTTGTATTGATTTGAATAAAAACAAAAAAAAAAGGTTTTCAACCCCGGATATAATTTTCTAAAGACAGGGAAGGTTCTCTCGTGGGCGACAAGAATGATGTGATAGAGTGATAGACAGGTGGAAGGACTACTTCAGAGATGTGCTAAACTCAAATGAAAACCCAGAAGAAACGAGGAACAGCAGAGGAAGAAATAGTGCTGGAGCCACCAGATCCTGAAGAAGTATAACACGTTATAATGAATTTAAAAAATAATATATCACCAGGAACTAATGGAATCCCAGCAGAATCTCTCAAATTAGGAGGGGAAGCACTTCACAAGGAAATATATATATTGATACTGCGGATGTGGATAGAGGAGGAAATGCCAAAAGAATGGAAGG